>NCKU01001705.1:0-23568 GCA_003675995.1 Dinothrombium tinctorium
ACCACACATTTTTCCAATTTTTTACCACACACCACACACACATTCTGTGCGTTTAAAACCACACAAAATCCGCTCCCTAGTTATAATTTTAAAACAGCTGGATACAATGTTGCTAGTTATAATTTCTACAATAATTAAACTATATTTTCTATTTAATCTTTTTTATTGCTTTAAGAGAAGAAATTACATGATTGTATAATTTTTTAAAATTTGCCCTGTATATATCAATATTCCATTTTTAATGTCCAACTTTTGATGCTTAATCAATAAAATTGTATAAGCATTTTAAATAATTGAAGCAGTTAAAGTAAAATTAAACGATTACTTGAAACAAAAATTTGTTTCTTAAATTCATACGAAGTCTGATCTCGAAGAAATTCGAAAACAAAATAATTTAGAAGCAAAATTAATTTTAACTACAGCTTTCGGTCTCTGTAAACATAGAAAACACATTTCCTATTAATTTACATAAATTTATTCTTTATGAGAAGAGATTAATTCTCTTTTCATACAATATTAAACATTATCTTATAATGCGAATTCTTTCTAAAACAATCAATAATTTTGTTTTTTTTTTATTTTTATTACTAGAAATTGCACAAAATTTTGACGAATCAAGCCTTAGCGTAACAATAATTCAGGCTCTGTTGTCATAATACTTGTCCAAACTGAACTTGCACGAAAATTAACTTAAAAAATTTTAAAGTTAAAGAGCTGTGATAAAAATTTTTATAGCTTAAAAAGAACGATAAATTTGTCTTGTTTGAATATATGTTTTCAAATTTTGCAAAGTGTGGGCAATTTCTGAGCAATGGACAAAATTTTTTTGAGAGCATCTCCCATTTTCATCGATAATTTTTGTGTCGAAAAATACTTTTTGACGAAAACATGAATTATGAGAGAGTAAAAGTGGAGGCTAAGTTTGCGACCGAGCTCATCTTGAAATGATCACTACTGCACGCGCGAGACTGCAATAATATTTTGTGCAAGTTTAGTTTGGACATGTTTTATATCGGTTTGGTGGTTAAAATCGTCACTTTTTTTATCCACAAAATACACGAAAGCAAAATATTTGTCGTGACGAGCACACAAATTACTAAGTTTGACAAAATACTGAGAGAGCAACGAGGATACTCGTACGAGTGTCTTAGAGACACGATAATATGAGGCACATGGTCCTGCCGAACAACTGGCTGAAAGCAAAGCGTCGATTAAAGTCGCGAACACTCGAGTTTTCGGTGAACGACGCTTCATATGCATTGAGCAAAGTGTTTTTCTACACAATAATTGTTATCTCTTTAGCGATAGCCGAGTTGATCATGCTTTGCTGCAATTACAAACGGAGAATTACGAATATTTACGATTGTAACTCTTCGTAGTGTGACTGTCATTGCTATGTGTTGTTCACGTCACAAAATTTTGCACCAATTTTCACATTTTTTCAGTGCTAATCACTCACAAAATTTTGGCACTTTTCAGCATCAAAATTCATGTTCCTACTCATAATTGAAAATGCATAAATAAGTTTCACATAATTCTGATGTGTGAAACTTTTGACGTTTTTAAAAAACTTCGTGTAAAATGTACTTTTTAATTTAAGCGTTTGTGAATTTGATCTGCTCGGCGTTTACAATTTTTTTTAAACTGTGCAAGATGAAAAAAATTAAATTTAACCATGAATAAATGCTATTTAATCACTTAACACTTCCGCTTTTTTGGAAATCAAACCAAGCAAAGTCCAAACCATAGTCATAATGAGATTTGATAGGGTATTTCGGTAATTGCTTCCTATTCTAAGATATCCTTTCATACTCATATATCATATTTCACGTGTTCAATTTAATTGCATACGTATTTCAATTATATATCGTTGACAACCTTTTAAAAGCTCTAAAAATATAATTATTAACCCAAAAAGCAGGTTATGCTCATCTTTTTTTTATGGTCTAAATTCGGTTGTTTTGAGAACACAGATTTGGTCTAAACTTTGTAAATTCAAAATTAAGCACTGTCAATTACATTTGTAAGAGAAACGATTTCAAGAATAAATTCCAAAATGCTAAATGAAATACAAAAATTATGGCCATTGAAAAAGCCATAATAGAAACCAGTGATAGATGTTCAAATTTTTTACACTTTTTGTTTTCTGGCGTAGTGCATTAATTCTAATAATTGACAATTGAATTTGAACCATTTATTAGTTGTTATGCTTAATAGTACACTTGTGTCCGATAAATCTTCTAATGCATTGCTTTAAAGTAAAGTGAAAATATTCTCTTGGATATGATGCAATTTTTTTCGTCTAATTTTTAACGAAAAGGCGACAAAAACTTACCCCAGAAAAATAAGAAATTATTCTTAGCTGTTACTGTGGTTTTTTGCATATTTTATTGCATAAATCTTGATTTTCGCTTAATGAATGCATAATAATTTTAATTTTTAATTGCACAAAAATACAAACAAGCAAGCAATTCCAGGGAGCTTTTCTTTCAAAATTCTTAACCTAATAAATATACAAACGCGATATTCAAGCTTTTGTGCGCTCAACACTCATGCGAAGTTTCATTCACGTGTGAACTTTATAAATCTCTGGCGAAATATTTTATTTTTAGCGCAGCAAGCAATCAACATCACTAATTTTAATCGGCTTTGCTTTTGGTAATTATATTTTCGCAAATTATATTCCCATCTGATTTTAATTAGATACTTTATAAAAAGTAGAGAAAATAAAAATATTTGTTATTTACATTATTTTAACAAATTTTGAAATGTTATACTACAATCATGTGATCACATTAAATTATTGTATATTAAATTTATTTAAATTATAATTATTTAATATTCATAAATTAAAATATTGCCAGAATTGAAGTTGAAAATTACTAACAAAATTTTACTAACAAAGTTACTAACGAGATTATTTATTATTTTATTTTATTATCTTCTAATTGATATTTCAACAAGCCATCGAAATTAATTTCATCGAGAAAGGTTTAAAAAAAAACCAAATCTGATTAAAATCCATGAAGTTGTTCGCCAGTAGCATTAAAAACAAAATTTTTCGCTATAGACTTACGAAGTTCGCACTTGAGCGAAACTTGGCACGAGCTTGTCGGCAGAAAAGCATTATGGACGCATTAATATCGCATTTGTGTCTTCATTAGCACAAACTTTTGAAAAAAGCTCTGAAACCATTAGAATGATTTTTCCTTGTAAGTCTTTCTTTATATTTGTTAACTTATTTCGAAAAGGGTAAAGCAAGAGAAAAAAATTTCTTCACTTTGTTGTAGAGCACGAAATCGTGTCAGGGCCAAAACAGAAGCCATCAGATTGCGGCCTGTCTCGGCTCTAACTACTCAGCCGAATAAACCTTAATCCGCATCGGACCTGAAAAAAAGTCCGCACTCTCAGCGGGCATGAAAAAAGCCCTAAGCTCTGATTTAAAAAGGCTAAAACAAAAAGGACACAAACATCCGTTTCGTGCTCTACTTTGTTCGATGCAGACAAACTTTAATATGGAAGTCGAAGTGCGCTTAAAAATTTCTTTTTCTGAATAACAAACATCTTTGCAGAGACTTACAAAGAGCTTTGATCGCGACATGATTTCATTTTGATCACTTCTCATCTTGTTGAATTTGAATTTTTTAATTCATTTTCAAAGTTTATAATCACAATAATAGATAATATTGAAAATTTAGTCTATAAGTAAAAAAGAGAGAAAATCGATCGTCGTTTGAATTGTGATTACGATTGTTATTAAATGAATTGACAAAAGTGTGACAAACTCGAAGCGAAGCGTCGCCTTCTATTAATCGTTTTGACAAAAGCGTTAAATCAATTGAAATTGATTGTATTAAACAGCGCGAAAATATTTTATGCTGTCGGCGAAACTCTTGATAAATTTTCATTAGATTTTCCCCTCTAATTGCTTCATGGAAAGGCATTTCGAAAAGGCTTATGAATGTTCTGATTCATAGAAACGTTAAAATCAAAATATCGATAAATATTAATCCTGAGCTTTTGAAAACGTTTTGAAAAAAAAATCGCAATGAAAATTTATGACGAGTCTTTGCAGAGCATAAAAAGTAAACAGACTTCGTCTCGAATTAATTTAATCGTTAAATTTGCACTTATTTAAGTTGTTTATTTTGAATTAATTGTGTCTGAAAAGTAATTTTGAGCGCACGTTGTTTGATTGGTTTTCACCACTTATCTTCTCATAAAATTAAATTCTTATTTCACTTAAGAGCTTAGAGTAAGTTTTACGATAACATAATTTTTTTAATTTTACACCAATGCTAGACTTAAGTCGATGGTTTTGTAGCTGTTCTTTTCGCTCGTAAAGAGGTCGTAATTCTTTTTTTTTTATCATTCTGATAATTTACTTTGAAAGTTTACTTGAAAAGCATATTGCGTAAGAATAAAATAGTTGAAAGTTGAAGCAAACTTTATTTGAAGGATAATAAACTTAATACAATTCAATATCCAAGTGCGTAATTACAACGAATTGCACCCTTCAAACTCAGTACTTGTTTTATCTCAACTTTTTTTTTAATTACAAATTACAAATTTCGATTTACTAACTACAGGTAAGACAAGTTGTAGCTGACACTAGTTACGTATTAAAATATTAACAAAAGAAATGTAAACTGAATGCGTTCGAATCTTTTTTCAGTACCATTTGCTTAGTGTCAATTACAAAATGTAGAAGCCTGTACAGCTAAAAAAAGGAAAATGATTTGTTTTTAAGGTTTTAAGGCATCTTTCTAAAAGATCAAAATATGCGTTTTCTCGCACCATTTATAAGTAAAACGGAAGTTCAATTCTTGAAAAAAGTTTCATAGATTAACTCGACCTTTGTGTAAGTCGAGCGAAAGTATGTCGCCTGTACACTTTTCAATTCAGAAGGCAAACGGAATAAATTTAAACATTTAAAATTAGCTTTAAGAAAAAGGATTGCCTACGTGTACGCCACAAACACATAAAAAATTTTCACTTTATAATTTAAGCGAAGGAATGTTATCAATCAATGTAATTATCAATTTTTTTTTCTGAGCGTAACAAACTATTCAATGATGAAATTCTTAGAAAACATCGATTGCCCTTTTATATTTCAAAGATAAATTCGCGAAACACAGAAAATTCTTATACGAGATCGTAGTAAGATTTCACAAAAGCTGCTTTTACCACTCAGCGTCACCACTGGCTTTTTGAAAAACATAGTCTTTGCTTTGGAGATTCATAATTCCATCTTTCAAATGAAATTTCCACTTATTTCGGCTTCTTGTAATCTATATTTAGACAAATACGTATTTCAGAAAATTTGATCAACTGTTTTCCAGGAAAATTGAATCGATACCTTATCATATTGGCAAACCACGACATTGTCAGTATCAAACAATTCGATTGGGTCTTCATCACTTACATCATCTTCCGAATTAAGAGGTTCCTAGAATTTTTTAAGTTTGGTATCATTACTTGATGTCTAAATTTGATAAACAATAAATTACCTCTTCTTCACCAGGATACTCGTTTTCATCTTCATTTTGATCCTCATCATTATCTTCGTGGTCATCGTCATTATCTCGGAAGTCTTCATCATCTTCTTCATCCTCACTGCTATCATTCGGACCATCAAGTTGTACAATTCTAGTTGGTTGCTGGGGCCTATTGTTAGCGGAAGTTCCTTGTTGGTTTATCACTGTTGTAGTGTTTGACGGTTGATACTGAACGGAGTTACCACTGTTAACTGTATCTGAACATACGAAAATTACTTTTTTAAGTTGATAATTTGATCTTTACTTGTATGTTGGACAACAGAAGTTTGCGCTTGAGTTACGTTAATGACATTGCCAGGAGTGAACTGCTGTAATAAGCTCGCAGTTAACTCAGGAGGTAAAGCCAAAGTAGCAGCTGCCGCCGGAGAACTCTGCAAAGAAAATGTAATTATATGCTCAAAATAACAACAATCCAATACCATAACTGTTTGAATTCCTTGGGTTTGAGGATTGAATGCAAAAGTTACTTTCTGTGGAAGAAGTGTTACAGTCTTTTGTCCATCAACCTTTTAAACAACAATATAAATGTTAATGGATATACAAATTAAATTTTACCCCTTCTCCGGTGGTATATTGAAATAATGTGGGTTGAACAAGTGGTCCTGGAGCTAAAGTCAATTGTTGCGTCAACGGAGATGAAGTGGTCGCTACAGGGCGTGCTCCTGGAACGGTGGATGGTTGACTCACAACAACAGAGTGCATCTGTTGCGGTCCCTGTTGGACTTGGCGATTTTGTTGAGGCTGACTTTGCTGAACATGAAATTGTGCTTGTTGCTGGTTGTGGTTAGCAACCTGATTTTCGCGAGGAACTTGTGAATTGCGATTTGAATTACCACTGTTTTGATTTCCTCGTTGTGTCGTATTTGAACTTTGAATCACTGATTGGCCATTGCTATTCAATTGATTACTTGCATTTTGGTCTTCTTTCGAACCGTGATCGATGGCTTTTGTCTCGAGAAGTTTTCGCTCCCAAGTTTGTTTAATTTCTGTAAGCACTTGTTCGTCAACTCCCTCGTCCAAAAATACATCTCTAACGCTATTAATTACATCGTCGATCACACTTCTGTACAGTTTTGCCTAAAATAAAAATCGTTTTAAAATTCTGAGTGGTTATAACAGCTGCAATCGAAAAAAATATTTCTATCTCTGAGAATATCAAATTTGAAAAAAATATTCAACTTTGTGTCAATCGCCTCAAAACATTGCGACCTCGTTTTTGTCATTTTTATGCAACAAAATGCGACGAAAAAATCATACACAGAATATTTTTAAACCGACAAATTAATTTTAATTGTTGTCAAATGTTTGAGGTACGACGAGTTCAAACTACTGAATGTATGATAAGAAGATGAGGTCAAATCGTTAATATTTGGTTTTACGAATGGTTTTCAATTGAAAAAAGTAAACTTGAAACATCTTTGTTTAAAATGCCAAATAAGAACATTTGGCAACGCAGAGACAGATGAGCGACTCGAAAGCATATTTGGCCGTCTGCGTGTCACAAGCACGCATTCCACAGATGTGAGCGATTTTTACCGAAAAGTGAAATCATATTTTTTTCTTTGTGAATCACCGCGATGCAGTTGTGCAATAGATGCTATGCAACGTGTGTGAAAACGCTTTGTTTCGCAAAGTAATTTCGTTAATTTTTAGAGCGTAATATAAGACACATACACACTGTTAGCAATTCGAAAACAAAAGATTAAAAGTAGTGAGCGTTGAAAAAATACGCATTTAAGTGAAAACACGAGTGATAAAAATAATGATAATAGTTTCTTCGAAACTTTTGCGAAAACATTCCACAAACGAAGAGTATTTCGCCATCTTAACAGTCTAAAATCAAAATAAAGCGTTCAAATTTTAAATTGCGGTGAACGAATTTATCGAATTAAAAATTCAAATTTTTTAAATAATTTATAAAAATTAAAAATAGACCGTTTATAAAAATTAAAAATAGAAAAAAATAGAAACGAGACTCGCTGTGTGCAAGGCGAAAGAAACAGTTCAAACTCGCAACGAGTAAAACAACGAGAAAAGAAATGCTCGACGAGCGAAGAGAAGAGCGGACACCGAGATCGGTGCGCGGGCAAAGCGGCCGCCAACGGACGCACTGCGCTCGGTCAGTGCGCAATGCGGAGACGGCCCCTCGAGTGAAGAGTGAACGAAACGAGAAAAAAAGCGAAAAAGAGAATTATTTTCGCGAAAACAGCGCGAAACGCAATTCGCAGCACTCGTGTCCGTGGTCAGCGAACTCACCACACTTGTCGCCGCCATTTGCCGAAAGAATTGCTCGCAAGTCGTCGGAATCCAGAAGCGGGCCTCTCCGAAGCCGAGTGATCGGTGTGTGTTGCAGCCTTTTATACACTCACTGCTCGTCGCTTCCCCTCTGAGGGTCACCTCTCGCGCTCGGCTCCGCGCACGCGCCGCGCGCAGCGCCCTCACGTCGCGCCACTAGCAATGGCCGCGAGCGGTGCGAACGGCGGCCGCGTTCCGAGCGATTTCGCCGCGATCGACGACATCGTCGCGCTCTCGAAAAAGGTCAGCTGTCGCTTCGTCAAAAGTGTCGCGCGCCTCGGTTTCATCGACCAGTCCGCCGACTGCGAGCACGTCGCTGAGGGTACGCAACTCGAGTTGCCGCTTTGGATGGCGAAGACGCTCGCCGCGCGCGGTCTGATCACCGTCGATCCCCCGAAAGGCTACAACCAAATTTATCGCGAGATCCTCGACGCCGACGCCTCTGTCGTGGATTTGCACAAACTGGGCCCGCATTTCTACGCGTTCGGTGGTCATTTGGTCGCAATGAATGCGCCCGAAGGCGAGGAGATCGCCAAATCTTTGGTGCACACCTTCCATCAGCGGCTTCACAAGATTATGGATTTCTCGCTCAACGCCTCCGAAGATACGCCGTTCGAATTGCACGCGTTCAAAAACAATTTAGACAGCTGCGAACTCGAATTGTTCGAAGAGGGAAGCAACTGCTTGAAAGACGTGAAAAAGTGGGAGCACAGAACTTTAGATCAAATATGTGCCAACGACATGGTTGTTAGTCTCAAGAAACGCAAACGTGCAATGATGGCGTGCAGCGAAAGAATGGCAACAGACTCTTGATTTCTCTTTCCCGAAGTCGGACGAAAATGATGCACAAATTTTCAATCGCGAAATCGCAGAGTAAAAAGCAAAAATTTCATCAAACATGATTCATGTTTATATTTATCTGAATTTTTAATCGAATATCATTTCTGAAAAATTAAAAATTCAAACTTAAATGTTCATTACGAAAAGCTTTACTTCACTCAAAAGTATGAAATGCGAAATTACTGTGATTTGAAACGCATTGAGACATATTTTTTCTTAGATTTCTGCATTTTTACACTCATTACTTTTATCTTATTACACGCTCAAAGAACAGCGATTGAAATTAAAAGCAAAAATCTTGTGATTTTACACCTGATGAAAGACGGGAACAAAAAGCGAAGGTTGCATTCCTGAAGAGAAAATTAAAAAATCACAGCGATGAAGAAACTTTTCTGGTGATGAATAAATTTCGAAGGACACATTATTCATTATTAAACTTTGATATCACATTATTACAGAAAGCCAATCACATATTTGCCATGAATCGAACGCTCTTTGCTACGCATTGTTAACTGTTCTAATTCAAGTTGAAAACCGTTTTGTAATCCCATTTATCGCAAATTCTTTTCATATTATTCTGAAAAACGAATGAAAAACTCAAGCAATTTAGAAAAACAGTTGAAAATGTTAAAAACACAGACGTTTAAAGGTGGAAGTTATATGTTCGATAGAGCAATGTGGCCAATCGAATGGCAATGTTACCTAAATTGGTTCGGTGCTATCATTTTATCATTTGTCATTGTACTCTATTTGCACAAACAAGTGTCCATTGAATGCTGGAAAGAGAAACCAATCGTGCTTTACTTTTCTTACATAGTAAATTTCATAACCTTGTCTGAAGCACTTATACTTTACGGAGCTTGGATAAGTAATCTTACATATGCATTTTACCACATCGGGAAACTTTGCTACATCGTAGTCGTAGGTCATTGCATAATGGGGGCAGCGAACTTAATTTTCGCAGCAATGGCTTTCATGCTACCCACATGCTGGCCAACCGATAGCGAATCACTAAAATACAGTTATCAGAATGAGGATGGCATAGGGAAGTTTGTAATAAAATACGAGACTAAAGTTTGTGGCTTTCTTCACGTATGTTTGGCGGTTCTTTTGTTTGCAAGTGCAATGTATTTGGCGAAACACTTAGTCGATAACAGGCTGAAAGATCTAAAACGAAGAGGAATTCTACTCGAATATTTAACCATGGAAGAGTAGTATGCTGCATTGGTGTAATACAAATCTCAATATTTTATGATTAAATATCAATGCATTGTTAAATTAAAGTTCTCGAAGAGAAACTTCGCGTGAGACATTAATTATTTATAATCAATCAGTCACGATTCAAGTTGAAAGCAGTTAGAATAAATATAACAGAACTTTGACGAAATAAAACTTACGAGGAAAGTGGCAGTTATTTTTAGTGCTATTTGCGCTTTGATTTACTTGCCTGTCACATACGATATTTTGCTAATCGCTCTTCGCTCGTTCATATTTCTATTTTTGAACATATTTCGAAATAGTCTGGAGAAAGAATTCGAATCGACTCGAAATGCAGTGGACACATTTTAATTTGTAAAATGATATATAAATAATCTATTTACAGTTTTTTGTTTCATATAAAAAGTATCAAAAAATTAAGTTTGACATCGTTTCTGATGGAATAAGTAAACTGTATACAAAGACAATGATGACTAGTCTACGAGACGATTTATTTCTTTTTTTCTAACTTGTGATCATGACTGAGGTATTCTTCATCTTCTTTGGTTGGTATAAAACGAATGAAATACTTGAAGGCACTGACGAAGAGTCACATTTAACTTTACGCTTTCGAAAGCCGTTAGTTATTGATTCGATTGTTGGAGAACACAATGTTTCTTTAGAGAGTGAGGAATCGTTTTCATTGGAAGACTGGAATTTGTGCTCGCAACGCAGATTCTGCTCCAATTCGAGAAGCTGTCCCATGAAATTAAAATTTGGCGATATTATCGGCCGCTTGTTTTTCACAAGTTTGTAGGCGTCAACTAAAGGCATCAATTTGTGACACATTAAGTATGCGATTGCAATGGTCGGAGATCGTGATATTCCCGCTTGACAATGGATTAGAATATTACAACCATTTCTTTCGGCTTCGTCTGCAAAAGACAAGCGTGCAATTAGCGTTTGTGTTAAGTGTCGTGTAAAGTTCGCCCAGCTTTTGGCAAAAGGGAAAAGAGCAGTGAAAATAGTATCGACAAATTCAATTACAAATAATGCGTTTCACAGGAAGATGAGTATTGTGAGGAAATCTGGTTCGCGTTTCGTTCGTCGAAGACGGGTGAAACGACATCCCTTCGAATAAATGAAATCAAACTTTGTTCAAAACGGAGAGTTGCGGGGCTCGAGGGGTCTGTCTATAGGAATGCACGCAGCGATGATAACTGCGAGCTGTTTACTCATACAACGGCAGTAATCACACACATCTGCTGTCACTTTCTCCGCGTACGGATGAAGTCGATGAAAAGCTTGGGAGAAGTGCATTTACTGCGTTCGTCACTCACTAAACGTAATTTCACTGTTATACATATATATTAACCTATTTATGCAATCGCTGTCCATCACCAAAGTAACTCGCAAAAGTAACTGTTCTCGCGAACTGCCGTTTATCTGGGTATGCATTTAATAGCAAACATCGATAGACTAAATTCGGGTGAAATCAATGTCAGTCTTGAAAAAGTTCCCGTCGCAACGCTCATCCATCGACTCAACTCCGGGAAACGCAGCGACTGACTCATGCTACCAGGTGTGCAGCTTGCCGCGAGAGTCTGGATTTACCGTTGCTTTTTTCTCCATTCTTTTGTTCAGCACCTAATCACGACCTGCATCACGTTATGCACACATCTTCGCGTTTACTGAGTTGCTAATAAGTTTCATCGATCAAAATGTGCCACGGCCGCATCACGCATCGCGAGCGATTGTTGCGAAAAACTTTATTGTCGACACTTATCGCGATTTCGAGAGCATCGATAAGCCACGAACACGATATGACGACGCTGCTTTTCAATCGCAATCGAACAGCAAATATTGATTTGATTGTTAGTTGAAACAAGTTAATAAGCGAAGTTAATTAACATCATTCGCTTGTTTATTGCGATGACTCACAAAGAGCGGAGAGCAACGCTGTAGACACAATTTTGCGAAACAGAGCGCGTTCGGGGAAAGACGCTAAATAAGTGCTCATTACGCTAATAATAGGTGAGCGAAAGAGCAGCGAAAGATTATCCGCGAGTGGCTAAGGAACGCGCGCTCGCAGCCAATTTCGCGAACGCTCACAGGTACAACAAACGAGTCAATGTTCGACAGACGTCGATTATTTGCGCGAAAGCACGGTTAACGTGTTGGCGAACAATCGATGGGAGTGAGCGACTGGTCGTATCAATTAGTGTGCCGCGAAACTGCGGTTGTTTGACGGAAGACAAAACTAATTCAAATTGCAACACAAAAGCGAGTGAGTCGCCGATCAATCACACGATAGGCAGTGTCGCAACTCGAGAGCGGGGATTCACGCGAGCGGTGACACACGAGGCATTTTTCGAGGGTTCGGCCACGTGCCCATTATGCGATGACCCACACTCGGCGTACAGCTGCTCTGCGCTCAGGTGAGGAGCGATCCTATCGAGAATTGATCGCGCGACACGCGGTCCGCGCGGACGAGCGACGAACACTCACTCATTACTCATGCATCGCTTTTGTGTGGCTTTCCTCTGAAAACCAACGCTGCATTATGTTTGCGCGTAAATGACGAACGCGGGAAAGGACACGTCAGTGTGCAATCCGCTCGCGTTGCGTTGCGTCCGTTTTTCGCTGCTATCGTCCGAATTTGAGACGCGAGAGGCGCGCGATGATCGCTGTCAATGCAAAGTGAAGCAAACTTTTCGCGAAAGTTTTTGGCGCTAAGTTCGCGCGAAGAGCGCTTGAAGCGAGGCTTAGAACAACTTCGCTTACCGATGAAATCGATTGCTTCGTTGAAATACTGTTTCAGGTTTTGCGTACAGCTGTCGGCGACCGGCAGTCGCTTCACGCGAAGCCTGCCGTCGAACGAACATTTGGCAAAAGGCAAATGAGCGGTCACATTGAGAATGTACGTTATCTTAAATTGACGCAACTTCTTCTCGTCGCAAGCGTCCGATTCGCTGCCAATGAATAGAAACGGCAAAATCGCGGTCAACGATTGCTTCTTTGGCACATTGTCCATAGTTCCCAAACGGCGGTCGACTCTGACTTCACGCGTTACTCGTGCGGCAATTCGAAGAGTGAAACGTTCGAGTCGCGCGTCTCGCTGCTTTTATACGCTCGCTGCGCGCCACCTTTGGTCTGCGCGCGATGAGGGCGGTGCTTTGCAATAACGTGCAAAACTGAAAAACGCATCAATTAGGCTGCGAAGGGCCGTGAATAGGCTGGAATCTGCAAGATTTTTGCATTGCATACGTGTGTGTATGTGTACACTCACGTGTGTTTGCAATAAGACTAATCTGATGCTGAAACACTCACTCAAATTAAATTGAAGCAAAGTCCAATTTACCGAGATTAAGATATTGAAACGCTCTTGTTACTTTGATGTCGTCATCATTGTTTATATTTTGAACAAAATCTGACGTAACTTAAAAACAACAAATTGTTTTGTAAAACAGTTCGCATGAAAAACATGCTTGTAAGAGCTTGAGTTCGTTGGTGAATTTCAGTTAAAATATGGCCATAGTTCCATTATAATTCCATTTCAAATTTTTACCCTGAAAGTCGATTTAATTTAGTTTCTCTGTTTTTGACCATAAAAATAACTAAAATAATGGCTAAAAAGTGACATAATTTTAGCTTTTGCAATTTTAGTAGACGATAATGGTAGTTTGAGTTACGAATCTAACTTTCAAAATCTTCTGATGGAAACAGAAAAATTAACTTTAAAACTAAGAATTTGTGTAATGAAACTGTTTTTGTACATTGAGTTTTAAATATGCGAACAATGCATTGAATCATTCAATTGTATATTCAAGAGCCTATATTCGCAACCCTATGCGACATCGTTCGCTTCACGCGTATGATTTACATAAAAGCAGTGTGGTGTTTATAATAGAGACGTTTTATTGCTATGTGAAGCTATGCGAAACGAGTGCCAGATTTAATCTGCGATAAAGTATATTTATGCGAAAATGAACGAGAATCCCGCGCTTTGAAAATGGATACTAACTTATAATCGATGATGTGAGCGATGACAATTTTTAGCGTTCTTAGCATAAAAGCATACAAAACGAGAGATGAGCACTGCTTATTATCGCGTAATTTATGAGAGTTGAGGCAGAGAATGTTGTGAGAGTGTTTTGCACACCAAACGATAACGTATTCACCATTCAACAAAAGTTTGAATCATGAATTTTACTTTTTGAATGCTGCGAACACTGGCGAACGCTCGTCCGTTTCATATTCACATATAGAGAGGCAATGGCGGAAGGCAGAGGAGCAGCGATAATCCCGGCAGACTTATCTATCACTTTGTTCCCTCTCATCATTTACTGAGTGCTTTGTAGGAGTGAGTCTCAACTGAGCGCATCTTCGAAAAGCTTTGTCTACCAACTTGTACCGTTATTTATAGCCTCAAAATGGACCCTTAATTAGTAAGCCATCAAATTATTGACTCAATCCTCTTGAGTCACTTGCAATCGTCGCCCCTACCTTCCATTACTTACAACCATTTATCAAGTTTCTACCGTGATCAGTTGGCAGTAACCTTTCATAAAACACTCGTAATGATGCTTTAAGGATGCTGTGCGAGATGCGCTCTTCGCACACGTCGTGTTGTTCACTCAACCGAACAGCGTTCATCGTACGGAGATCTGTTCGTGTCATTATTGCGAGTAAATCCAGAAAGCAAACGCTTCGTTTTTTTTAATCGAATTGAGGAGAGGCAAAGAAAAGATAATCACTGAGAGGTCTCCCGCCACTCTTTCATTTGCAAACCACTGATTGAGCAGTTAATTGAAGCAACATGTTCGTGGCGTTCATTTGTTTTCAATTAGCAGTTTCTAGGAAGCAAAAACACTCGGCCAACTGTGAAAGCTCTGCTCCGCGATGAGTATATAAAAATCGACATTAAAGTTCACTTTATGAGCTTTTACGAAATGGTTCATAAAATCGATGAAATGCGAGTGGAGGGGAAAAGCGTATCGTATTTAGGATGCTGTGTGCAATCGTCTTTTTAATTGTCGCGTGTTGCGAACTCGAAGCGATAAGCGAAGGATAGAAGCGAAGAAAGGCGGCAATTATCGCGGCAAGAGCAGCTCTATCGCCGAGAGGACGAATGCGGGTCCGACGACGGATAAGTGCTTGATTAAGCAACGAAAGCATCGTCGCGAGGGACACACTCGTTATGATCTCATCCTCTGCCCCTCGATATGCGACATGAATCATTGTTTGCGGCTCCTAATTATTAGCGATTGGAGCGCGCTTCTCGTGTATGGCGGCCGAAATTGCGTGTCCCGACCCCGCGTCGTCTGCCGCGGATTGAAGTGCGCGTTTTGCACACGCGTTCGCCGCACGCGCGGCGACAAGTGTGTGTCACACCGTCGAAAGTGATTCATCCGCTATTTTTGATTGACACTTGGCGGGAAACGAGTGCGAGAAGATGATGCGGGAGCAAATGATGAGCGCTAAGACAATGCTGGTCGCACTGACGCCGGTCGCTGCGCGTTGGCCGTTGTCGAGTGAAGAGCGCGTAAAGAGTGGAGAATAAGAGGATTAGCGCTTTTTAAGCGGCACCGCGTTAGATCGGCCTCGTAACAAATGAGTCATGTACTGCGCGCAGTGAAAAGCGACGCTTATTTTATTATATTTATATGCGTTTTATGAAGTGCAGCACTTTACAAATTTACTCTTATTTCACGCTCGAATCGCGCGCTGTGCAGGTAGTGAAAAGTCGAAACGAGCCCGACGGGAAGCGAAGAAACGCGCGTTCTCGAAGCGCAATCGATGAAATAATATTAGTATCATTGTGTTTGGTACACAACAATCACTTCGCTGTCGACAACGCGTCTCGCTTTAATTTGATTTCGCGCCGCACTCAACGTAAACACAAGCGTCGAAGGCTTCCGCGAATGACGCGCGCACCGTTCACTTAATCTCGCGTTCACTTTTCCGAACGAAAAGCCAAACAAATCCTTTTGTCTAATAATTTAATTATGACACAATCGATCGTAAAATCTGTGTCATTCGTTCATTGCCGGCCTCGTTTCGCTTCGCTTCGAATTCAATGTCAAGTATTGTGTTCATGTCTATAAACGCCGCTTTCTAAGCGCAATAATCGTAAAAATATTGACGTTTTAATGCTAACGCATGAATATTTGATTGAATATATCGTTTGAGGCTCGTTTTCGCATTCTTATCAATAATTCAATCAAAAGAAATTTCTGCGAAGCGGAAACGTTCAGAAGTGACGAATGCGGTCCGAGCTACGCTTGAATTCGAGACCGGCAATCGAACAGTGACACCGAACGCTATGTTTGTGCAGTATATTCAAATCGATTTAAACGTATTTTTGAAATTTAAAAGCAAAGGAAATGAAAACAGGAACGAAGCGAAAAGCGAACCGAAATCGAGCTTCACTGCAGCACGAGCGTGTCGTGCAGAGAATGCATCCGTGCGGGGGTTTCACTTTTCAAGCGACACTATTTTAAATTCAATTTGTTTTATAAATTAAATTAAAAGCGATGTTTGCAAACAGCACTTTTGCGCTTCAAACGCACAAAGCGCATTCGATTAACGCTCGACTCGTCAAAGCAGCCGCAATCGCAATTTAACGGCATCGCCTGTAAATGAGTGCGTTTATGTGCGCGTCAAGTTCGCGCGAATCGTGCGTGAGTCCTCGAGTGTGAAACGAATGTTATGTCTTCTCCACAATCGACTCTCAGCGAGTGCAAACATTGAGAAATTAATGATTCATCGATATTGACGCAATCATCTGTTTCGCATTCATTTTTTAAATCGCTTATTCAAAACATTGCGAAAAGCGCACTTTGATCGTTGCGCAACGATTCGATGTGCTAAATATCGCGTTCTCCACACTCGTCGATCGCGTCGAATTTTTTATTTCGCAATTTGTATGTAAAGTACGCGTTGCGTTTAATTGCTGCTAATAGTTCCGACAAGATTCGATTCTTGTTTTTCGACAAGGCTCGATATCAAAAACAGAGATGATGAATCTGAATCAAGTTCATTTCAATTTTAAATGCGTATTAAATAAGCGTATTAAATTAGCAGAAGGCTGTGGGAGAAAGTAATGCAACTTTCTCTGATTCAGTGACTCATTATCATTGTTATTATTATTAAAATTATTTAAGCGTGATTTTAAACACATGATTTAACGAGAAAGCGAGTCTTGCGCTGCGTGGGTGAAAATTTGCACCGAATCTCGTGGGCTAGCTAAGTTAATATTAACATAGGCATTCATTGGAAAAGTAAAGTTGCTACTCATGCTTAGATCATTAATCGCGCTGCTGCTCTCGTTCTCAATCTTTGATCTTTTTACGCTTCTCTGTCAACGCCAATTCAAAAATTAAAATTCTCATTCACCTGATTCAAATTATATTTCGAAAACATGAATCTTTAAAAACTAAACCGTAAAAATGATCATAAGAAGCGAATGAATGAACGAATGCTCGCTTTGTTTTCTCGTTATTCATTTTAATCATCACGAGTAACATTTTCTTTTGACGCGTGGGAAAGATCGGAAAATTTATTACATTCATCTTTGTTCTGAAAAATGTACGAAATGTCGAAAAGGAAGTAATACTTTAGAAACAATTGCAGTAAGAAATGCGAAAATCTCATCGTGTCAAATAGAGCTTTAGCTTCTTTTGCTTTCAGTTATTTGCGCTATTGTTCGCTTAAGTCAAAACTAGTGATTAATGAAGCAAATCTTTGCAAAACGCGCGCTTCTTTTAACTTTCATTTCGACAAAGCTCAATAACAAGCACTCAACAATTGGTCAGCAGTTCCGTTTCACGCGTTTCTCGGGATTAGGTCAACAGTGGCACGAGTGCCACAGGAAGGGTTCGTCGGTATCGTGTGACGAATTACTACTTGACATCGAACGAAGCGGCGGTGGCCAATGGAAATGTATTTATAAAGCATCGACAAAGTACGGCGAAAGCAGAGAGAGGATACATGATAAATAGAAACCGTTTTCGCTGATTCATAGATTTATGCATTCACTTTTGTTTACGCAATGAGAAGCGAATCGATGGATGCGAGCGAACCTCCGTCAAGCGAAGCAGCATTTAAACATCGTTTCAGCACTTACAGTTTCTGCTTTTCGTATTAATTTTCAAAAGTAATTAGAAAATTGAAGCGGGTGCGACCAGCGGCCTCGAGGCAAGCTTACGCTCTCGCAGATATAGGCAACGGTGTCCATAGCTGCCCTGCCATTGGCTGCCTATCGATTAATTGAAGATTACTCATCGACAGCAGATCGGCGGAGCGCCCAATTGCAGCGAAATTAGTATTATCTTCGGTGATGCTGAGAATCACAGTGTCGGGCATCATTTCGACACGACGACATCGCTGTTTGTG
The DNA here is from genome assembly GCA_003675995.1 of Dinothrombium tinctorium. NCBI lineage: Eukaryota > Metazoa > Arthropoda > Arachnida > Trombidiformes > Trombidiidae > Dinothrombium > Dinothrombium tinctorium. The sequence goes on from NCKU01001705.1 coordinate 18,288, forward strand.
ACTCATTGAAACACTTTGATTCATGTTTCGCCATTCTTTGTCTCCCTCTGCTGCTCGATGTCGCTCGACATCTCTTCTGTTCGCACTTTATGCAAACACCGCTTGCATCACAAAGAAACGATTCTCGCATTAATTTATTCATGCATTAATCCTTGCATTCCGTTCATTTTTCGTTTACATTGCCACGACACTGCAAATGGTCTAATTTTCGCTCGAACTGCTTTCCTCTGCATCTTGTCCGACATCATCTCACACGACTCTTCTCGATTCGCTTTTTTAGTAACTGCAAAGGAATGCGTTATTGCAATGCTGTGTGTTCAATCGATATTCGCGGAAAATAATGTTCGGCTCAATTGTTTGCGCTTCAAATTATTAATGTGATGTCGGCAACGGAAACGAAATCAAATTAAGTTTGGTTTCTTAAATTTCATTAAGCGACCATCAATTAACTTGTCTTTTAAATGTATTCTCAGTTTCTAAACAGTCCGTTTTGGTCTTCACTTTCGTTATTTTTGTTTGCAACAAAACACATTTTGCTTTCAACGCTTCCCCTTTCATCAATTATAGTGTCGAAACAAAAGCAAAATTACTAAGTGAGCGCATTAGTTTGCTCCCATTCGTCTTTTAACCCATCGCGATGTTAATTGTAGGCGACGCGAAGCAAAGGCAGAAAGTAAAGAACAATCGCGCAAACATTTCTCTGTGGAAATGGTTTTAGTAATGAGAAGGGTTAACTGAATTCATTTCGTTGACTCATTTGTAATTTTAATTCACTAAATTCGAACCAATTCTAAATTCTCGTTCGTAAATCACTCATCATGCAAATTAATGATTTCGAAAACTAAACTTCGAATGTTTATTTCGATAACACAAACATCTGCACTTTTCACTTGCTAAACAAAGCTTGCACAGCGATCCAACTTTGAAGATCAATATCGCAAGCCCCTCGAAAAAACCAGAATTGTTTCGAATGTTCACAATTTTGGCAAAATCCAATGAATCAAATAGATTGCCAACCAATTCGCCGAAATATTCAAGTGTAAACTTGAAGTCACTAATATGTTATCGTTCCCACTCGAAGGTTGAATTTTCAATAGAATTTCATATTAATGTGGCCTCAATTGTAAATTCGAAGATTAAGCTTTTATTCTATGGCAATCAATTATTAATTCGCAAATCAAATTTTAAAAATCGGTTTGGCTTAAATTTTCCTCAAATAATGAATGCTTGAATTGAATATTTTCTCAAATTGAATATCTACTTACAAGGGAAGCTTTTCGATTGTCCCACCTAACCTATGGTCAAATCAACTTTTTTACATGTGTTCGAGCACGAGAAAAACAATTAGCGACGTAATTTTGACGTGCGGGCATTGCTTCATGATTAAAAAATGAATTTTATGTTATCTAGCTAAATTTTTAAGAATTTTTCATTAGTTCCAGGTAAAACTTATCAACAAAATTTTTAACTCAAATCTAACATAGCATTGAGTGTAATAATTTGCAAAATTTTTAACTCGAAATCGAGTTTTGTTTATTTTAAAAATAATTTTTAAATCAGAATGTTTTTGTACTGCGTAAGTGAATGGGTTTAATTATCAAAAATTCATAGTAAAAAGGAAATAATTATAATTTTTATCGAAAATAAGTTTAAAAAACGCTAAATAAATATTTTTAATGTAAAAATAAATTTTAAGTTTAAATTTCTAATGAAAAGATTTACCCGTCGATCACAAATTCGTTAAAAGAAGTCATCATTAATATTTACATCATATGTTTTCATTAATGATTTAAACTTAAAATTAATTTTTACATTATTAATACTTATTTAGTGTTATTTAGTGTCAAACTGGAGCACGAAAAAATTTATTTAATTTATTTTTTTATGATTTTCAACCAACAACTTTTCCACAAAACTTAATAAACTAATTTGCATTACTTTTGAAAAGACAGCATTAATCGATCATTTTTCGCTTTGAATTTACGAATTGACACTTTTCGTTGATTGTTGAGCTACCAAACTCATATACAGAAGTACCTTGCATAAATGCCACTCTCTTGAGCGACCACCTCTATTAATGATCACAAAAACAAAATACAATGGTAAGCTAAATCAATTGACAATAACCTGTGCAGAACGGCCAATTTTTTGAGTCGAAGGTAGATTCTGAAAAGAGCTTTCACTGTGTCAATTATCTTTCGAAATTTTGAACCTACTTTTAATAAGAAATCAATAATTTTGACAGTATCGTTGTTCATATGTACAATAACTGCCATAAAGTTGCTCATCTTATCCATTTATTTAATATTGAAATACAGTGAAACCTCTCTACAAAGCACACCAAAGGAGCCCGAAAAATCTGGCCGTTATAAAGAGGTGGCCGTTGTAAATAGGGTATCTTTAATTGAGTTAACTTATGAGGGTAATTTATTTTAGTGTCCGTTAGTGGAGGTGACCGATTAAGAGAGGTGTCCGTTAAGGGAGGTTTTACTGTAAATCAATTGAAAAATTAAATTAAATTAATGAAAAGGTAAATAACTTTTTGGCAATCACAGTATTAAAGCAAAATATTCTAAATTTTTATGCGAATCCAAAATTTTCTCTTACTCCAAATAAAACAGTTGTTAGCTGCAGCATAAAATGCTTCTACTTCGTAAGTTCAAAAATGATAAACAAATATAACAATAAATAAATTTAATGAGAACTTATCATGCTTTACACAACGTATTACACAAGCGCTTATGAAATACTCTAAGTGCGTTCAATTGCATTTCATAAATTTTTAAGTTAAGCTAGTTTTACCTCGTGCAAATTTGTGCCTCATTATCAGAGCTATAAAATTACATAACATACTGATAATGCTTTAACAATATGTAAGAGTTCATTGGAAATAGAGTCTTATGATGACTGAAGAGTAAGTTGAAGAAGTTTAAAGTCGCAATAACTTTTTGAATTGTAAAATCAGAGATCAAAACATTTAATTTTATATTTTCAACAATTTTGGCATTTTTTGATCGTGTTGCAATCTAAATTTTTAACTTAAATAGATGATAAAAATTAAAATGACATGAAAAACAAAAATCACTCATTTAATTGAATAATCAATAGTAATGAATTATGGAAACAACAAAGGAAATCGTTATTTACGATTTATGTTTGCGTTATTTTTAAATATTTTAATACTTGATGCTGTGTGTTTGTTTTGCTTGTTAATGCTTTAAAAATTTATAGATTTAAAAAATGTTTGTCATGTTTGTTTGTTTCTTGATAGATGTATTATCATTTGAGCAATGACAGATAAAATTCAGTAAATAAACAAAATTTTATTTAATTTGAGTTTTTTTAATTCACTCACTCACTATGAGATGATAAGGGTAAATCTTGTATATGCAGTATTCCTTCATATACCACATGCCGTACTATTCGAAATAATGCAGCATACCGATCAATTCGAGAAATAAAAACATGTCTAAGTCGATAAACAAGAGGCCAAGAGTGTTATCTAACAAATTCTTTTTGAAATAAGTTTAAAAACTTAATCAAAATAAGTAAATAAATTAAATTTATAAACGTATTTTAAAAGGTTTAGTTAAAAGTGCGATGAGAAAAGTCGAATTTCAGAACACAGCGAACAATTCAAAATTCATTTTCTGATTTAAATTTTAAAATTTAAGTTCGTAGCTTCCTATCATTTCTAAGTGAGATTTTCTAGCCTTCTTCTTTTCTATGGTTAATTCCGTTAATTTTATGTCGTGATTCACAGAATGAATCCGTGGGCGTTGCGACATGGTACCGATTGTAAACAGATCACCAAAACACGGATATGAGTTGTCGGGAAATCCGCGAAAATTACATATTTTCCACAATTTTACGAAATTTTTACACATCATAAATATCATATCATTTATGTAATTTTACACAATTTTGCTTATAAATTTGCAGCCCTATTATTATCGTAATTTACGCTTTGAAATCTATAAAATTCCATAATAATTATTTATTATCATACATTTCAGTATAAATATGTTCATATACTAGAGTCAAACTCATAAATATTTCTCACAGGCTAAAGCAGCTCAAATTTTATTTTGGATCTAACGATCTGGAAGAAATTTTTAGTTTATTCTTCGAATCTTAAAAATGAAATAAATTCTTGTATAACTCAATATCTTCCAACAAAACAATAAAAAAAATTGAAAACAAACTGTGGGTAGATGACTTTTTTAATGTAATGTTCTTGTTTTATTTTTGTTCTACTTTTATTTCAATTTATGCAAATAAATTTATTTAATTTAATTTAAACATCTCTAATGAATGTATTTTGAATTAAATTTGAATAAATTCTTTTATAAGAAACTGAATGTGCTGAGAATGAAAAAATCTCGTTAATTTTAATATAAGATGAGTTGAAAATTTTATGCTAAGTAGCAACTAGTAAGAATTAATAAATTATTAATTAAATGTATCTAATTAAGATTTCCAAATTAAGTGTTTTTAAATGATATGATGGTGCATTTATTAAGCATCATATTAAATCGGTCGCAATTTACTAGGAAAGCCAATAATCTAATACGAATAAAAAATTCCGCATTTCCGATTTACACATTTTTTGGTCAAAATATTTTTTACGCGGGAAATCCTCGCAACCTAGAGTTCGATTATTTTATGAAATGCGGATAAAAAATTCTATTTTAACATTTATTGCATTTACTTCGTTTAAAACGATGAAATTTTTATTTCACAATCGTTTGCTCACAATCTCAAGACGAATTACAATTATCAACGTTTTATCTGGATTTTTCGAAGATTCTATGAATTATTAAACGCTGAATGTCAGAAATTCAAAAACGTTGAGAGTACAAAGCGGCTTCGAGTGCCGAGAAAATGTTTTTTCCAATGGCGTCACTGCAAGGCGCACTCGCTTGCGAGGGACAATGAGTTGTCACTTGCACTTGTTACGACGCCCCAACGCCGAGCTTAGCTTATTTTGATTAATTTCTTTTCCTCGATTACATCTTTTAAACTCAATGACACGATATTAAGTCGCGATTGCTGCTCTCAACTAATCTTCTCACACTGAACGTCTCGTTGATTTCAATCGCTTACAATTCAATTTAAAAACGATTGATTCAAACAAAGTCAATTAAATGCAGAGAAATGCGAATAAACTAAATGTGTAAAAAGACGTGTACTACTCTGAGCGAAAAAACTTTCCGATTTTACGCGGTGCGCAACGCGCAGCGAGAAAATTTTATTTTTCTCGGCGAAGTACACAGTTTAA
>NCKU01001706.1:0-23566 GCA_003675995.1 Dinothrombium tinctorium
TTTTGTGAAATTTGGACAAATTTAGAAAGTTGGTGTAGTTTTAATTTTTTGATCAACTTCATTCCAATAATGTCGCGCACACAAAATCGTAATACCTTGTTCAATTTTTAGTTTATAAGCTCTTTGAATCTTCTTAAGCAATCACGCTGACATATTTTGCTTTTCTCAGCTTTTAACCGAAAGAAAGTTTCTTAAATCTTAAATCTTTCTAAAAATTACATTTGAAAAATTTTTCTTCAGAATATTAATTTATCCTTCGTGATGTAAATGTTCAATTTTCACAGAAAATTTCAAGAGTAATTTTTATTAATACAATTAGATTTAGATTCCTTTATTTAATAATAAGTTGCGGTACATAGCGCTTCATCAAAAGTTTTAAAACTAAATTTGGGGAAATTTTGAGAGATAAATCAATGTCCACATACTTCATCAATTTTTATAAATTTAACTACACAATTCCTACCCTTAATTATGGTAATAAATTAAAGTCTCATTTATGCCTTTTTCACTTTCTTTTGTTGGTCAAAACTTTAAAACTAAATCAATAGAATTGATCATTTGGTGCAAGTCACAAAACCTAGTTGATATCGATTACTTCCAACTTAAAATTTATCTTAAATTTGTCCTTACTTTAAAAAATCTTTAACTTTGATTTATTTATATACTAAGCTTTTTTAAAAAACCTCTGACTGATATATAGGCTTTTCGGTTAAAGTATTGGTTGCTTAAAACTTTTGCAGAAAACTTTTCAAACCATAAAATTGTTGTTGAATGAAACACAGAAAATCGTATAAACAGAGTATTCTCTGTATACACAGTATTTTGGTTCCTCAAAAACGTATATAGCGAACATAAATAAGTACTCGTGCTTGAAAACATGTGAAACTGTAATTTATCTCGCAGAGCATTCACTGTTTGAAAAGAGTGAATATTTTTACTAAAAAAGTTTTATCCACCATCATTATTTACAAAGAAATAAATGACAATTGAAAAAGTCTAAAAGAAATGAAATTCTATGTCGTAAAGCGAATGCATTCGATGTGCAGCAAAAAAATTCATTTATAAAAAGAGGATATTTTTCGCATAAAAACTATCGCCTGACACTGCAAATCACATAATCACTGTATTCAAGTAGTGTGTGAAGTGATTACATAAAACTAAAAGCGTGAAAATTTTCTCGATGTTTGATACGCTTTTTAGTCGTTACCAATTACTTGAAACGTCGCTCTCAATAATGTCCACACTTTGGATTAGAATTGAGATGCGAGCTTTGAGATGAAATTTTGTTGACAACTTAATTAAATTTGTATTGTATGCGAACTTTTCCTGTTTCGTTTCTGCTGTACGCTCATTTCTACTTTATTATGTTTTCTCCTAGTTTATTAAGTTTTATTTTCGTCACTTAACGCTCACTCGAATGAATTTTCCCTTGTCATTATTAAACTGTTAAAAGAATTGTTGTTGCTACAAAATACTTTCTCGCTTCATAAAAAATAAATGATAAAACCTTTGCGCTTGTTATGCGCTTGAACAAAATAAAGTTTAGCTAAGTGATTTGCGAGTTGCGCAAAATATTCAAATTTTTTTCATCATGAATTTAATGCACGTCTCTTTGTAAATCATGCCCTTAGAGAAGTTTATCAAAATTTTTGAAAAACTTTTAGCGATAAAATTACTAGTTATATTAATAATGATCTTTGCATAATTAAGGCAAAAAGTTTCATAACATTTTTCTTCATACACAATTTCTACAGTGTTGAATGCCATGTAAAGCAAAATTTTTGTTACTTTTAAAAAGAATTACTTTAAAAAAATCTTGGTGCATTAATTCAACACAAGTTTTTATATCATAACAAGTAATTAGTGATTATATAAAAATTTGGTTTTGATCAGTTTATTTTAAAGATTTCTCATTAAAGCTAAAAAAATAAATAAATAATACACGTGAATTAAATCGGAGCATTATTATTATTATTATTATTATTATTATTATTTGAAGATCGTACCTTTTCTAGATGTAAAGGTATCTCATTGCGATCATTTGGATCCGCTCATTTTTTACTAGCTACTGCGTATTTTTGCGATTCAGCTCGTGTAGGAAAATTCGACAGGTGAATTGACGCCTCTTTTGAGAAAAATTTTTAGCTGATGTTGACACTTTAATACAATAAATATTTCGAGTAAATTATTTTTTTTGGGACGTAATCTATCGGTACAACGAAGTTACATGATATGGCTTCAGACCGCGAATGGTTGCCGTTTTCTTCACTGTGAATGTACAAATTCCAAACTGCTTGTCAAGTTTTCGCAATGGATTTTTCAGATTTTTGGAAAGCTCAAATTAATATCGAATTGTTTCTCGAGTGTCTAGTCTGCGCTTTTCCGCTCTTCGGGCAAATAAGCCTCGCAGGTTGTTTTTTTTTTAATTTTTCGCCAAACTTTTTTTTTCCAAGATTAAAAGGAATTTTGTTAAGAGAATGTTTTTTAAACTCACTCTGCACAATGCTTATCGATTCATATTAATGATAAAGTTTCACTAAAATCATTGTTTAAATTTTAGCACCATTTTCGATTTTGCAGTGTGATTGTCCAAATAAGTATAAAGTAGAAAGAATCTACTATCTATGCATTCTTGAGGTATTGCTGTGCTAGTTAGGGATACTTTCTGATTTTTGTTATTAATTGGCGATATTAAGTTTCAAACTTTTGCAGTTTTATCAAATACACCCAGTACTTCACCTATAGACATTTAATTAACGTTTTTACAATAATTCTCATTTCTTAGGAATTTATCTTTTAGAATATGAAGCTTTTTGTAAAACTTTTTATAAAATTACAAATGAGGAGCCTCAAAAACACCAAAAGTCTCTTGTCAGAAGCAGAAAGAAATCTAACAAGTTGTAAGCAGAAAAAATAAGTTTGTGCATCAAAATAAGATTAAGGTTATCTTTTCTCTTGAGTAAATATCATAATGAAATTAATAAAATATTGAAAAATTTATCCATCATTTCTGTATAATTTGAACAAAATAGTTTTTTGTAAATAATTAATAGACATTTTCAATTTTTTGGCAAACGGTTTTATCATAGCCGAGAGCAATTTCTTTGCTACAAAACTTTGTTTTTTTAGTCAAATATCAGTCGACTTCAATAATTTTTCAACAGTTTATTAAATAAAAAATTTCAGAATTCATTTACAGTCATTATTTACTTTTTGTTGCATTTAGCTCTCAAATTTTTAACCACATGGAGTTTTTGTTTGCAAAAAAAAAAATTCAATAAATTTAATTGTACTTGATAAAATAAAATAAAATTTGTTCTAAAAAATGTTTTATTTGCAAAAAAAGCAGCAAATAAATGTTGTTGAAATGATATAATTTTTGCTGGCTACTGTATCTCACTCTTTTGATACTTTAAAGAGATTTTCATGTTTGAGTGATTTTTAAATGACCAAATTTAATTTTTTGACCACCAGAAAAAAAGTAAAAATTTTGAAGAAGTTTATGATAACTAATATCATTTACAAAAATGAATTTGAATAAATTTTCAATGTTCTATTAATTTGCTGCACTGCGAAAGCCATAACAAAATCCCAATCGGTTCGAAAACAATCATTTTCATCATCCTGAATCATTAATTATAATATGAGGTGAACACGCATATTTCATTAACTTTCGTAATTAATTGATTGCTGAATTGAAATTTTATTTATGTTTAGGCATAAAATTCATGGCAAAAATTAATTTTACAGAAATAAATTTTCAGAAACTTTGTTAGAATTCAATTTATTTCAAAAAAGAAATGAGCAAAACGAAAGATAAAACTTACAAAATTGTTGGTTGCCTCGAAATTGGTTACAGGAATTTTGCGATCAAAAAATTTTGAAATTTAAAATATATGAAATTGAACGAAAAACAAGAAAATCAATTCGTTGCAGTACTTCATGATTGTTAAAATTTTCAAGAGTTTCTCTAAAATAAGACCATCTGCAATTTAATTTTTCCCAATAAAGCTTCTATAATGGAAAGAATAATATCTCTTCACTCAAGCAGTTATAGTGTACAAATTGAAAACAATAACCACAAATGTACGCATTGTGCTTTTACTTTTGTTTTAAAAAAACTGCGAAAATTTTTTAAATTCATTAACAATAGTTCCATTGAAATTTATTTAGTTGAAAACATTTCACATTTGCAGTCGAGACGTAGACATTTATAGATTCGAATTTAACTGAATTCAAGTAAATAAAAATAAAATTCGTGAAATGAATTCGCTAACTTTTTAAAAGCGTCGCTTTTTAGCTTGAACTTGACATTTACTTGCTAAACCGAAGCCTGAGCACATAAATTATTTCAAATGCATATGTCGATTCAAACTTTAGCGAAAATTTAAAAAAAATGAAGAGGTTACAAGAGAACTGTAACTCTCTTGTGACGTGCGGTTTGACGTGATTCATTCACATTTGAAATTGTCACTAGTATTTGGCATATAGAAAGCAGCCTTTCACTACTATTACAAATTGGATTTCATTTTATCCGACTGTCTTTAACACATGGATGAGTAATATATCTATTTATATAGTATCAAAAATTTGATCTTTATTTGATCTGAGAAAATCTTGTTTTTGCATGAAAATCTAAACTAAAAACTGATAAACTTCGATTAAAGTATTATAAATTTAATTCGGCTTTACGAAATTCAGTAAAATGAAAATCTTCGTTAACTCTATTTCTCGAAACAGTATCTAATTCGGTCATTTTGAGGAACAAAGCAATTAAGTTCGAGAAAATCTATTAATTCCATTGGGTATATACAATGATGAATTATTCGATAATCATTTTGGCTTTGCTTCTCTGATACATCAGAAAACGTGACAAATGATAATTTGGAGAATATGAGCAGCTTTCTCGCATTTGCTTCTGCATCTTTTTATTCTTCTTTCTTCTTATTCTTAAATCATCTGTTAAAGCCTCATTTAAAAATGGTTTCAATGAATAATAAAGAATGCGCCATCAACGTTTAATGATGCTTATTCTCATCTTAAGCCTTTAGATATAAAGAATTTTAAAAATTGGTTTAATTTCTATAAACTCAATTTATTTAAACACGACTATTAATAAAGTTCCTTATTGTTCTTTATGATGGTTTTATTCAAATGCTTTAATTAGTTTTGATTTCTTTCACGCTGCTAGACATAAACAAATGAGTATCCAGAGAATAGTCTTAAATATCGAGTGGAGATAAGCTTCGCTTAAAACTGCAATTTGGAGAAGAAATATTCTTTGGCTTTGAAATGATCGCATTTCGATATTTGCGTTGGAGTCTCGTTTATGTCGTGTGTTTGAAAACAGAAAAAAAATGATTGAAAATCGGTGAAAGGACAACAATCAAAAACAGCGGCGGAAAAAAGATGCTCATAATCTTAACAATGGAACTGATTGCTCCGAGCTTTTTATACTTTGAATTCAACAAAGCGTTGAGTCGACAAAATTCTAATTGAACGCTTGTGTGAGCACAATAAAATGTTGTCATTAGTCGAATGAACTTGAACAGTTAATTAAAGTCCACATATTGAGCTGTTTATCTAATTTTCTCTCGTATTCAGTTTCCATTTCATTTTTTATACACGTATCTAATAACGAAATAAATGCAACGAAAACTCATTTGTTTGCTATTGTTATGAGCAGCGCTATATTTACTGTGTTAAGACGAAAGGGAAGCAAAAACGAGACGAGGAAGAAAAAGAAAGAAAGTAAAACTAAAGAAACGGCTAAGTCAGTAATGTATTGTATATCAAAGCTAATACACAGTGTTTGTTCGCTCTTTATGCTTCGATTTTTAGCTCCATTCACTACAACTAACAGTAAGACAAAATCGTAAGTTCGCTTCTTTTGATGAATCACTGAATCACAAAAACATATTCTGTTAATTGCGTGCAAACAGTTTTACTGCTGACCAAAGAAGCTTTTCTAGTCAATTTAATGAAACAAAACTTTTTTATCCGTATTTTTGCGCAAGAAAAGTTGCTTACACCCTAAGCTTAGGCAATAATTGAGACATTCTTTTGTAAGCTTGTTAAATATTCTGTTAATACACACAAACCTTTTAAAGCAGACCTCTTTCAAGTAAAAACCTTAAGTAAAATCAAGAGCTTCAATGGTCCTGACGTTGAGAGATAGAAAAAATATATCAAAAGCCATAACAAGCTAATTATAGCCACAATTTAGCCACAACTTAAAACATGAAGAGATCTTATAATTTTCAAAAAAAGTGAAAAAATTCAAATCTTAATTTTTCACATTTAAAGATAGCAATGAAAAAATGAAATTGCCTACTTTTTTGTTAACAATTGTTTCAAACTTAACCAAAAATTGCGTTCTAGTTGAAAACTATGATAGTAACCTCAAAATTAATATTACATGAGATTTTTTAACAATTTAAAACATTTTTAAGAGCATATTTTAATCCTCAAGACTCGAAAACGTTGGAATCAAGCTGAAATTATTGTAGTATGGATACCCGATCACGTGTTAAAAGTCTCAATCCCGTCCGACTTCAAAGAATTCCTTTTAAAATAACTAGAAAAGATAGCAAAAAAGCAAATGCCTTGATAAAAGTTAAAGTTAAAAATAATTAAAAAAGAATACCGCCTTGTTATTCTACTTTCCTTCATTTTGGTGGGCGGATTTAATGCGTCTTTTTTCCCGATTAATTCTAAGTGCCTATTTTTAATATTTTATATTGAGTTCGATCTTAAGAACATTTTTATGTTTTTTACTGAGACAATGTTTTTAAAAATAATAAAAAATCAGGAAAAATTATATAAAAACTTAAATTTACTGAGTGAAGATAAGGAAAACCGAAATTACGAATTTTCTGATTATATTTACTCAAATAAATTTCTGAATTATTTCATTTCATGCTTAATGTTTTCATGTTTAATAAATTTTGCTTTTGTTAACGTTCTTCTTATGAATACCAACTCGAAATTGTTACTAAAAAATTTCCTGTTTCATTTTTTCTAATTACTTTAAACTATCAAACAAGATTTTTCTCTCGATAAATTATCTTGAAATATAAAATTATTTTTTTGTTCGCTTTATTGCAACATTTTCATTTAAAAATAAAAGCGAAGTAAAGAGTAGCGTTAAACTTACTGTGATTGTGATGAAAGTGTAAATACTTTGCGAAAATGAGAAAAGCTGAAGCGCATATAAATATTCGAGCAGCAAACGAGCTTTAATCGAAATCGAAATAAGCTCAGAATTTTTCATCAACACGATCGATGCGTGAAATGGTTATGTTTAAAATTGCGTTCAGAAAGGAAGACAGAGAAAAGAAGAAATCGAAATCACAAAAGGATTTCTCGATGTTTTACAATCTTTGGTTATTTTTTCGAAAATCGATAATTATCAATACGAAAAAGTCACGCTTTACGATTATCGTTGTTGAAACTGTAAAGATTGCGTTGATACTCTTGTTATTCGAAGCTCAAGTCAAAGATCCTTCGCTCAGGGCATTAGTTCTCCATAATATAAGACGAAAATAGCGGAGAAAAAAATTTATTGGACCGAGCAGAAATATGGATCAAAAAATTTTTAAAAATATGAAAAACTTCGACTTAGCATAAAGTTTTCTAAAAAGCGTTGAAAGAACAATTGATTGCACTGCTTTTTCATCGTCACCTTGCTTGTTTCAACAAGTCAGAATTTTGTTTACTTTGGGAGATAAGAATAATGAAGGCATATAATTTCAATTTTTAAATTTATTATATTTTCTTATTTCCTTTCAAGATAATTTTCAATTAATTAATTTTGGCGCTTAGCTTGAATTGAAAAATCGAAAAAGAAGCGAGTAGGTATTGATCAGTAACGTATATGATTTGCAGTCCAAAGCGAAGTATTTTGTGAAACTAATTTACATTTAAAATCTTTTTTTTAAAGCAAAGGGAAAAGTTAACTTTTTTCATCACACATATACAATTTTGAATCGATTAATAGAAAATGATTAAAATGTAAATGAATTTCACTTCACTTTTCTATCGAATAATCGCGCTGTCTAGCAGATCAAATGCGTTTCGCAAGCAAATATAATTATTTTTCCTTTCTAACGTCAACCCGATGGAGAGAAAAGCGAAATTTTTCTTTCGCTGAAATATAAGCAAACTTTTATTTGAGGAAGCTTTAATTGTAATGAAACTTACTTCAGTTTCTTATTGCACACACATATTGTCTTTATTTTTTCTTCTTTTACTATTTTGAAGATATAATGAATTTCATTTACTGTCAAAAATCATAAATTTCACTTTTCACTCTCTTTGTATGTTGATATTCTTAATTTCAAAACTATGCATACACACATGATTGCATAAGTCAAATAATAAATAACTTTATTGATTAAGAGAAATCTAATCTTCTTAACATTTTCACCATCATTTTCAACATTCGGTGTTCGTTTTCATTAAGTTTCTATTGTATGTAAAGTTAATGAATTCGCGAAAATTTGATTTTTCTTTTTCTGTGGATGATAGCGCAAAAGTGATTGCAATTTTCACAATGTTAATAATATTTAGTTTACGTTTAGTACACGTTTAAGAAAAATTAAATTTGTAACAAAATTCTTTTTCACTCTCAGAATCAAATACGTTTCGTTTTATGAGTTTGTAAAGCAATAAAAAAAGAGCAAAAGTCTTTTCTTATATCCTTGACCTAGAGTAGCGATGCTTTTTATTCTGCTGCTGCTACGAGTTCGCATCAAATTTTTACAAAGTTTCATTTAGTTCTTTCTCAATGGGAATGAAAGAAAGAAGAGGAGAGAGAGAGAGAAGCTGGTAAAGGGCAAATGATTTCTCGCTGACTGTGCTTGAATTCGAATAATTCAATAAACAGGCGTGAATCAATTTTCTCTTTGTCGTCGTTTTTGGTCGATATTTGCTAAACTCATTTCTTTCCTCTTCTTTTTCAATACACACCGTTCAAACGATTAACATTTAAAGAGAAATCACTTTACTGAGAAAATAATGTATAATGAAATTTTGTTATAAAAATGTAGCGAATCATCACGTTTTAAAATAAAATTCATATCAATCATAATTTCTATGAGCACACATAAATATTTTATTCATTAAATGCGCGAATATTGTTGCGTTTTTTCTCTGCGATATGAAATTAACGCGAAAATAAATGAGTAAAGCGAGTTTAAATGTTTAATATTAAAGGATTAAGTTGATTTCGCGAATAAGATGAAACACTTCAACAATTCCGAGAAAAAAAACAGATTACAAACGCCTAAATGCTTATTGTGATAGAAGAATACGGTGGATGAAATCGAATAATCTCGTATATACACAAATGAAAAACAACATTCGTGTTTCATCATACTAAAGGGTGTACCGTATAAAACCGTGCGATTTTAGCACAAAATACATTAAAATCGTACGGTTTTATACGGTACACCCTGTATTTGCGCACTATACGCAAAAGTAATCGATGTTTTGAGTGATTGAGTTTTTTTGTGTTCACTTGCTCATTTAAATCAAATCAATTACGATCACATGCATAGACCTGTAACTACCGCATGTCTATGGATTCGTAGTTTGGATCATTCCGTTCTTGAATACTCAATTAATCCTCTTTTGTTCATTTCTGAAGGTAATACTCATTGAATAGTTTAATTGCATAGGTGTTTCATGATTATTCAATCAGAAGCGCATTTTTACGAGTTATTTACAAAAGAAAGCTTATAAACATTTGCTCTCACCAATACCAAGTTCTTATCTATATTAAGAAAAAGAAAAAAGAATCAACAAAAAAATGATATTTGCAGTTTTAAAATATTTATTTCCACAAAATTTGATTTCCAAAGAAGTTAATTTACAATTTATTTTTGCCAATAGAGAAGATACAATTCTGTCGGCAAGTGTGTTCAAATAGGGAGAGATGCTTTTTCTCGAGATAGGTAACATTTGGTATGCAAATGTTTAATCATCCGTCAAAAAAACAGCTAATTTCAAATTTAAACGAATTTATGCAGTCAACGAGTGCTTTTAAACACTTGATACTTTTGTATTTATAGGAATAAGAGTTACGTTTCGAAATCTCACTGTCCCTCACCAAATTCTATTTTGAATGCGTGCACGTGTAAATGTAAGCCTTGAACTTTTGTCTCATGCTAAGCATGTTTTGGTAAGCCACGTGTATATTCTTTTCATTGAAAATAATTTTAAAGCATAGTGAAAACATTAAATTTATTGTTTAATTTCTAATAAAATGATTTACCACCTCGAACATAATTTAAATCATTAAAATAACCCAATATTTACATCATATGTTTTCATTAGAAATTAAACAATAAATTTATTTTTATATCGAAAATTATTATTTAATGTTTTAAACCTATTTTTGAAAAAAATATTAAAATTATTCTCTTTTTACTATAAATTTTTGCTAATTAAACGCTTTCTCTTATCCATTCACTATCATTGTTAATAACCATTTGTTATATTTAGAAAAATTATTTTTAAAATGAATAAAAATCGATTTCAAATTAAAAATTTTGCTCTTTGTTATACTCATTGCGAAATACAATTCGAGCTAAAAATTTTCTAGAGGAGCTTTGCCTGGAGCTAAATTTTTTTAAAATTTAGCTAGAGGACATGAAATTCAATTTTTGGCTATGAAGCACGCAAAAATGACGTCGACTACTGTTTTTCTCGTCCTCGAATGCATATAAAAAAGATTGTTTGACCATAGGTTAGGTTGGACAATCGAAAACCTTTCCTTGAAAGAAAAGATTCTTGATATAAAAAGTAAAATATTAAAATCGATTGCGAAAATTAAATTTTTTAAAATGACAAACAAGCATTTTTTCAATTTAAAAACCAAAAAGTTTTTAACCTTAAATAATGAATGTTGATAGAACTGAATTTTTCTAAAATTTTTTATTTGAGTATTTTTCCATTTCGAACTAACTCTTTTTTTATTGGACTAAGGTTTCGTGAAATGTCTTTAGAATTATTGGCAAAAATAAATCTCAAAATAGAAAAATTTTTTAAACACTCACAAGGGAGAAGTTGTTTAACATGTTAAGATATTTTACTTTTCGAAGTCAAAGTAATTTGCATGGCATTTGCATGTGAAATGAGGGTTCTTAAACTTTCAAAACAAATAATGAAAAAATTTCTTAATAAAAATGTGAAGAAACTTGTTTTACTTTGCTTTGGTCATTAAAAGTATAAAAAGTTAGTATTAAAAGACCAAAATAAAAGCGTCTCGTAACCATAGTATGAGTACAAAATGTGTACTTAGCATAAGAGAAAAAACTGAACCTATAAAATAGTTTTATTCGATTATATAATCGAAGTAACAAAAATTTGAAATTGTAAGCAAAAAGTCGATGATTTTTTTTATTATTTTGCTCAAAATATGCACAAATTAGCTCAAAACGAAACAAGTGACTCACTTAAATGTGTTGCAGTTAGTAAAGATAAAACATTTTCATGATTCGAAAATGCAAAATATAAAGTTTTATTAAATTCTTAGTGGCTCAAAATTAAGTTTTAATTCATTTTAAAAATTTCTCGAATTCCTTAAGTTTAAAATCATTGAATTCAATATTCGGTTAGCATTAAATAACTAAAATTTTGATCTCAATCATGGCATGTCAGAATTAATATTCTATTGAAATGGGCCTAGAATCTTCTCGTATTCTTTTAATTCTTAAAAGCGATTAGCAAAATACTTTATCAAGTATTACTTTTAGACTGATCTTTAGTATGAGCTTCAAAAATAACAGAAGTAAAAAGTGATTTTGAGTAATTTGATCTAAAACATTCATAAAAATGTATGCATACCTATAAAAAAGGGATCAATATCTGCAATTATCGAGCGAAAAAAACAGAAAGAAGAACGAAAGCAGGAAAAGACAAAAAAGATTTACGATTTACGAACGAGATTCTGTCGATGGAATGACATAGCTGTAGTACGCTAATAGTGAATATTCTTTACGATGCGTTCAGTAAACTGCGTCAAAAAGAAAAAGCGAAATTCACTGAAATGTTTCATTTTATTTTCTAAATTTGGCGAGAAAAATAATGCAAACTAACATACATATTTGTAAGCATATCCTAATATGATCGATAAAAATGCTGAGATCAATTCATTCTTTTCAACACGAAATTCGATTGATATTGTTGTTTTATTCTAAATAAAAATCAAACTTTTGCTCGTTATAACTGCGAATTGTGAGACAATTTTGATATCAAATTGTGTCTGAATATCCATTTTGTTAGTTAGTTAACTTTTCGATTCTTATCATTAAAAAACTTAATTAAAAAATTATGTGAAGCTATTGGTTCTTTTATCAGTGAAATTCCCTTTAAAATCAGCATCAATCAAATGTTGAGCGCATGTGGTCAAGTTGTTTGGTAGAACTGATAAAATCAGCAAAACACTTCAAATTGATGATATAGCTGCAGATTTCATTCAAGTCTATGTATATACCACTGATGAAAGTGAAGAATCTGTAAATGTCATCAATTCGGGCAGTCAGTCAAGTTAGTGTCTCACAATATAATGAAAACAAATCAAACGTGAACGGTCAAAATTCAAATCAATAAGAAGTTATAGGGCATTACACTGAGCGTTTTGCAAACAAGAAAAAATTATGAAAAGATATACTTTAGAGCAAAGACGTGTTAAGTGGAAATCGAGAGAATAATGTGTAGTAGGGAAAAAAGAATGAGAAAACATTTCTAAGTCATAATGAGCAGTTGTGTATTGTATATTGCATTATATTGCACAGCAAGAAAATAATCAATAATTTAAATTTTCATTACACACCACACTATTCATTGAGGTATTCTTCTCTTTTTTCTGCTCTCGCATTAAAGCGCGTTGTCTTTTCTTTTCAAATCACTCGGCTGCGAATGAAAAGGAAAAAAATTAGCTTTGATTTCTTTCCGCGTTATTATTATTATTATTACGACTATAAACGCACTTTTGAATAAATGGTATGACATAAATAATTTCTTCGCTTTACGATCATAATCAAACGCTTTTTCTATTTGTCACTGTTCTTTAAGAGCGAACCGTTAGCTTCCAGTTTATAAATGATCGCAGCTAAACTCACTAAGCGCATCAAACACTCATACACACACACAGTTGATGGGTATAGAAAAAAGAAGAGAAAGAGAAAAAAACTGGAGGCAAATCTTTATTGTCACTTAACTGTCGATTACAGCACTTACTCTCTAAATACTAAATTAATGTTTCTTTTGTTCCTCTCTGGACAAGTTTTTTTTGTCGCTGTTTAAAAAAACGTGAAAGTAAGGAATGTCACCCTAGCATTAGGTAATATATACTTTTATAGATTGTTTGCTAGTGACAGCTAAAACCGTGATCCTCGAGCAATTTTCAATTTTTATTCTGTGACATTTAGCAAAATTTATTTCCTAGAACAACTTCTCAAGCGTTTTGAAATGAACGATCAAGTTTTATAATCGCGCTTTTATAACTCTTTTGGTACGCGCTTAAGTTTAGTTGCTCGAAACAAGATTGAGCTTAGTGGGACAAAAAAGAATTTAATTTTCGAAAAGCAATGCTAACAAAAGTTTGCGAGAGGAGTAAATTGACAAAATTTTCACAGGCATTCACTTAACAACATAGAAACTTTTTCATTTTTGTATTTTATTTCAAAGGCATCGAAATTTCCATCAAATAAACATTATTTGCTTTTTCTGTCACAGAATTTTTCAGATATACCATTTAAAAGCTGTTTCTTCTTTAAATAAAAGCTTCTCGCCGAAAGAAACATCAAGCTTGTCAATATTGACAATATTTTGAAGCAAAATGTAATTATAAATTATGAATGAATGGTTTCATCATTTTTTAAATTAAATTTTTCAAAATCGTCGATTGTTTTTTTAAACTTTAAATACATTGTACAATGAATTTATAATTCAAGAGGAACAAATCTTTTATATGTAAGTTATCACTACACAAATAATGTTTCAATCATAAAATTTAAAGGCACTTACTCTCAAATCTTTGAAGTTTGTTGCGGAGTCCAATCGAAAAATGTTTTTCTCTAGTTGTGACAAGCACTGATTTTTTGGGATGAACTTTGATCATTTCTGTTTTGGTAGTAAATAAAATTAATAAATAATTAAAACAAAAAATTTAGTTTTGATTTCTTTATCTTGAAGATTTCTTATCGGTAAATCGAATTTTTAACTGATTCTTTTTGAGCTTACCTAACGCTTTCATCATCAAAATGCAACATAGTTAAAAACGTAAAGTTTAATTATAATATTTAACTAATTTTTCAAATATGAAAAGATAGAAGAAATTTTATCTTCACAAAACTAGAATTTTTATAATTTCGACTCCTGAAAATTCTCAGCTCTGATTAAGTTATCTCACATTATATTATTATTATTTTAAATTAAAAATCAATTCACAACTTTTCACTCTTCGAAATTTCAGACATTATTACTGCATTTTTCATATTTACAAAGGATTTAATTTTAAAAAGATTTCGAAAAGTTATAACACTTTCAAATTTTACTTTTAAAAATTTTTTTCTTAAAAAAAATTAATTGATTTATTTGAAAAGAAATGAGTTGAGATAATTGATTAGAAAAATCGTTCTTTAGTTAATTTTTCAAAGTTCTAAGGATGATAACATTCTTTGTTTCATTGTGCATGAGCAGCGAAAGCAGCTTTATGATTATGACTCCGAACATAGAATGATTATGTAAACATGATTATGAATAAAACTAATGAAAGCGATTTCTT
Organism: Dinothrombium tinctorium; assembly: GCA_003675995.1. Taxonomy (NCBI): domain Eukaryota; kingdom Metazoa; phylum Arthropoda; class Arachnida; order Trombidiformes; family Trombidiidae; genus Dinothrombium; species Dinothrombium tinctorium. The sequence goes on from NCKU01001706.1 coordinate 14,795, forward strand.
TGGCTGCTTTCGCTTTGAGGAAATTTTCGCTCTCATTTTTCTTCTTTTTCTGCTTTTTCTATCTTCATCAACATCATCAACATCTTCACGGTCTGTCGAGTTGTGCGCTCGCTATTTGAAACGAATTCTACATTTCTGTAGCTTATATATTGTATTTAATTTACATTTAAATTAATCAAGTCTACCGTTTACACTATCCCTCTTCCCCTTTCTTCAAAGATCCGATTTTTGTTGTTGCTGTTGTGATTTTTTCTTTCCTATCTTACGCTTTCACTGAAAATCAATTTGTAGTTAAATGTCAAAAAAAACAACATTTTCGGAGACATTCTTGAGATTTCAGAACGCAATTTTTGACCTCTACTCGTTTGCGCAAAGCTTAAAAAAAGCTGAAATGAAGAAAGTGATTGAAGAGTTAATAAAAAAAGTAGAGAGAAAAGAGAGAAACGCTTTATATATTTTCCATAAGCAGAGGTATAGATTTTTTCTTTCTTGCTCAGCCAACCTCTTGAAAAAGGTAGCGATGAAATGTTTTGTTGGTGCTTCTCTTTTGTGAGTAGAGATGTGTTCGTGCTTTTTAGCTGCAAGCCACGAAACCAAATTTATGAACGAGACAAAAATGAGTTGAACATTTTTTCGTCCACGTCAAATAAGCTTTGATTTCTTTTTACACAAAGAATCGCATATACGTATACTCTTACATCACATTTATTCACACAGAGCGGACTGTTATTATATGTATTGAAATAGCTTTCCTCACGATATTTTTTCTTCATCATCGAATTTTTTTTCCTCCTCAAAGTCAACTTCATTAAGAGCTCATGTCCAAAATGAATTTGGCTGTAGATTTGAAATCTACTTTATTCACACGATTTACTTCCGTGAACCTAACGACCAATTATTTTGATTCAATCTCGCCTTCACTTGCTTCGACATCTTTTAAATTGGCGTGAAGTTGAAGCAAACTTATTCGTTCGAATAGAAAAAACGTTATTGTTCTTGACAGAAAAATCGTTTACATTATGAATTTAAGTAAGTATAGTGTACTAGTTTCAAATCTCATTAGTCTTTTTTCTTTGGTCACTCAAATGTGGTTTTCTCCCGAACAAGAAAGCGAGGAGAAAATAACAGTTTCGAGTTATATGAATGGTACGCGTGTACTTTACTTTTCGTATGAACCAGGAAAAGAGAAGCTTATTCAAGTGGATTCAATTTGCTTTCTTTAACAATCATCCATCATTTTTGTGTTTGAAATGATTATCGTTAAGAGAGAAAGAGCCAGAGCGAAGATGATAAATTCTTCCAAATTTTCAAATAAATGTGATGACAAGATTTGATTTATTGATTAAATGCTCTCAATTTACTATTCTAGATAAAAAATTGTTTAATATTTGTGCAGCGTTCTTTGGGCAACTTTAAACTTTGTTTTCTTAGTGTAATACGAACAAAATGTTTGTTGAAGTGAAGTGCAAATATTAATACATCACCCCCCCCTAAATTAAAAGAAAACTCTTAAATATTTGAAGCAAGTTTCAAAATCATAAAAATGAATATTTGTCCAGAAAAGTATTGTCTACAGGCAAGATTAGAGCTTTATTCGGCAATAAAGAAAACTGTGAGAGAAGAAAAACTTGTCACATGCATGCAACGTTTGTCTTAATCACATCAACATCATTTACTATATCAATTTAGATCATCAATACGATTGATTCTCTTGGGCTCTCACTCACTCACTCTCTCTCTCTCTCTCTACCTCTTGAGAATACAGCGATTTCTGCTCTCATGTAAGGCGAGATTGCCTGCAACCTAAAATTACCTCGTATCGCTTTAGCGGTCACACATAATCAACAAGAAAATTCAACACTCGAACCTCATTTAAAATCAGTTTGCAAGTTGCGCACTATAGTTCGCCTTTTTCGAAACATGTTAAGCAGCAGCGATTCATTTTATTTCGCAGAATCACAAATTTCGGAGAAAATTCTTCGAGAAAAATTTCTTCTTTGCCAGAATTGATTCGTAGAATCTATTGAAGTCTGTGAACATTTCTATCACTTATTGCTCGCTTCGTTTGCAATAGTTTATCTAATTACCTCAGAATCTAGCTTTTTTCTTTTCTTTTTTTAAAGAATCGAAGCGTTTCAAATGTAATTCAAATAGTTGCAAAGAATGAAATCTACTAATTAATTGGAAGAAATCGCAATTTTTTAATATGTTGATATGATAAGTGCTTATGAGCGTGAAAAATCTTGAGTATTTATTATTCACAGAAATATTTCTCTTTGCTGACACTTGCGAAAAAGCTCGAAATCTAATTTTGCGAATGAACGTTTACAAAATTTTATTTTTTAGAAAATTTGAATCGCGTCGAATTCACTTTGAAAAATTTTTTTGCGGAATGAAAATTACACCGAAATGTCACTTTTTTAAGTAAACTTTTATGTTTGAAATATATGAACACAGATTTTTCTTTCGCTCAAACATACAACAACTTTGCTTCGAGCAAATTTTCCTTTTAATGTATTTTGTATTTTCACTTTGCCTCTTATTCAAAATTCTCACCTCCCATTTCAATATCCTCTTAATTCTACATTATTTAATCATTTCAAGTAAATTCATTTTAACTTATTCAAGCGTAGTTAAATTAATTTGTTCTTTCTATTGTTACATAGAAATTATTAAAGCATTTTAGATTAATTAACTACGAGGAAAAAGGCGTTTGGTTTTGAAAGAACAATAGGTTCAAATTCAAATTAATTTCTAAATCAATGCTAAATAAATATAAAATTTGTTTACTGGCTCCTCATGGGAATGATGCGATCAAAAGCTCGTTACGCGCAAATAGATAAACACCCGCGAAAATTGAGTTTAGTACTTCTTTAATTTAGACGCTTTTCTGGTGAGAATAAAAGAACTTCACCTCTCGTTTTTTCTTCTTTCTACTTTCGCGCTTTTCCCAGTTCCAATTTATCTCTTTCTTGCAAAATGTTTCACTCGATATCTCCTCATTTAATGTTTGTGAAAAATATTTTCTTTTGAAACGTTAAGTTCGGATCATTCGTTGTCATTAACGAAATCCTAGCGAAACTTTAGGCGAATTAAATTTAAAGTGCATACTAAGATTAAATCTTGATTTCACGTAAATAAGATTTTAGGAGTAAAAATGATGAAGAGAGAAGGCTAAAAAGAGAAAAACAGAAAAAATGATAAGTAACTTAGCGTTTACATCTGAAAGTATTTGTTTAATGAGCATAAATCGTTTCGAGTGAAATTTTACTTCAGACATGAGCGAATAATCTTGCTTATAACTTGTTAGTGAACACAAATTGCTGCTTTTTTAACACGCTCAACGCATTCATTAAATGTCTATGGTAACTAGCTTCGCCTTTTGCCATTTTTCTACAATGTTTATCATTCATTTTGTGAATTCCAAGTACATTACTGGCAAAAAAGATCTTTATCTTATGCACATATTTTATATTGATATAAACTAGCTTTTAATGAAGAAAGGTAGTAAATTTTATGGTCACCACCTAGGTTTTGATAGATATTAGAACATTTTTCAATTATGTTTTGATTAAATATCAGAACCTTTTACTCATTTCTATCGCATTATTTAATTTTTTATTTTATCAATTTATGAATTTAAGGATTTCGGTCTTCTGTTACTTGCAGGCTCGCTTTTTGACTTGCTGTCTCTAAATTCACTGTAAATTTACAATATAATTCCAAGCTAGGTTTACTAAGTGTTACTCACCTTTTTGATAAATTTTGCTAAATTCCCCATTAAAAAATGTATATTCATTTAAATCTAAGCTTATTCTCGCAGCTGGCATGAAAATATTTTGTGTCTAATGTAAGATATTAAATTTTCAAGTTTAACACCAGTCCAAACTGAAGTTCCAAAAGAAATTAAATCAAATAATTTTGAGATTAAAGAATTGTTACAAAAGTATTTAAAAGTAGGGAACCAAATTTCAAACTTCAATGACTTTATATCCTTTTAACAAAAATTTATGAAACTTGTACACAACAAAGATGAACATTAGATCAAGAAATTGTTTTTAACCATTTAACTTCACGGCTCACAAGTGAGGTTTTTAATCAGCCACCCAAAAGAATTGCCCAATGGTTTTACCATAGTGAGTTTTCATGTAAAAAGTGTCAGCTATAAAAGTATCCCAACTTAAATTGATAAGTTTCTTTCTATAATTTAAATTTTATAAAACTTTGTTTTTACAATAAGCTATGATTTAATTTTAAATAAAAAATGTGGTAAATTTCCTTAAATTAAGGGTAATATTTAGATACATTTAAAACTTTAAATCTATGAAAATTTTCGAATTACATCACTAATAAATTAAATATTAATTATTCACGATAAATCACGACAAGACAAAAAATTTATTAAAATTTTGATTATTTTATGGTTCAGGAATATTTTTCTGTCACTAAGAGCAGTAAATGAGTTTCTTTTGACATAATGTTGAATTTCTGTGAAAAGTTTGAATGGTAAATCAATGATTTGTGAAGGTAAGATTTAAGTTCTAGCAAAAAATTTTAAAATTCTATGGTTCTAGAACTTTCAAAATTAAAAAAACCTTTTGTTTTTTTTCTTACGTCAACTCGGCCCTTTAAACCTCTTTTCAATTTGACTATTTTAAGACAAATCATAATTTTATTTTTCCAACAATGTAAGAAAATATTAAATAATTGATCGGTGTAAATAGCGAAGGTGTCAAATTTTCAATGTAGAGTGCCACTTGTATTACAATTTTTATCTCATGCAAAATAAAGCGAAAAAACTTTGAGAGCGGGTGTCGCACCACAAAGGTATTATTATAAGGTTGTGAGAGCAAATTCGCTCCGCATTGGTGCTCGCCACAAAAAAAAGGAAAAACTGAAAATTTGATCATAGATTGCTAATCAAAAGCACTAATAATTTAATCTTTTAGTAATTTTTGCCAGAGCTTTCTCGGAATTTAGTTTCATTATTTTTTATCCCTCAAATTCGTTTTAATTAAATTCTAAATTAATTTCTACTTATTCTTTACTTTAATGATATATGCAAATGAATGAATTATGAATTAAAACTAAAAAATTGGGCTGAATCACTCGAAAATTTGAATGAATTTTTTTTTTCAAACTTCAATTTGTTTTGTTTTTCGAAGAATTTGTTTTGTTTAACGAAAGTCATATCAAATTCATTATAAAATTCTAATGAATAGTAAAATTTAAATAACTAAATCCCGAATTTTTTCCTAAATAAAGTAAAATGTAAAATTCAAAAATTAGAATTTTTAGTTTAGAGTGTTTAAAAACGAACTAGAGGTTATAAATGGTATCATAACGAGAAATAACTTACATTAAGTCCTGGTTAATCCTGTTTAAAATGACTTGATGTACTTTCTGTTCGGACTCTTTTTTATTCTAATTTTGGTCATCATATTTAAAACTGTAAAAAGGTCATTATTACTGCAATTTTAATTTTTTTTCAAATCAAAAGAAATTGAAAAGCAAATATTAAACACAAAGTTATAGATTTTTTAAATTTGATTAAACTGAAAATAACAGCTCTTATACTACAATAATTAAATTAAATTTTTAATCTATAATAATTTTGAAAACTCGCTTTCATTACGAACCTTGCTTAAAAATATTCAAATTAATACCGTGACCTTTTCTGTGTTGTAATGTTAAAAAAAGGCTAAAGTATGGCGAAAAGCATATTTCAAAAGACACAAAATATGCTAATATTCAATAAATGCAATAAATAAAACAATTGTCATTGAAGAAATAAAAATTCACGCGACATTTGTTTTAAACATTTTTCATGTAAAATTTATGGCGAGTTTAATGTTTGTTACAAATTTAATTTGGTTATTTGAGCAATGATCGCTAAGAATGATAATGACAGGATAACAGTGTCATTAAAATCTTTTTGCGATGGCATACATTTATTGCGATCTCTTCTTCTGATTTTGTTTTTTCAATCGAAACATTGAAATTATGTTTAATGTCGTAATTATAACTTGAAATTTACTCACTTCAGTTTTACTCTTTGCCACATTCTTAAGCAATCCATAATGCGAATCGAATCTTTTAGGAAACTCAATTATCTTTTTTGGTGAACTTGATCCAAAATAACAATTAAATTTTTATTTTAGAATAATTTCCTCAAAATATTTCTCTCGATAAATGAATTTTCTAGACTAGAATATTAAATTTAGAACATTAAATCTTCTAGAATATAAAAAGTGTTGAAAAACTTTGTCAAGTGAGTATTTTTTGAAATTAAAGTGAGTATTACGCTTAGCTTAGCCACAGAAAGAAGAAGGTTAGCCACAGATTAATCAATCTCTGATTGATGGTGTATACATCAAATTGGTTTGCAGTATTTGTGTGTAACAAAAGAAAAGGAAAAGCAGAAGAAATAGAATAGAATAAAAGAATAGAGCGGACAAACGACGTGAACAGCCATCGATATCAAACGCATGATGTATTTTCATTGAATAATTACTCATTTGAAATGGGCGGTCAAGCTTTCAGAAGCTGACAGTGGTTCAAATCATATTTCTTATGGTTTAAACAATTTTCTACTGGTTTCTGCTACTTTTAGTTTAGCGAATTGAGAGTTTCACTTTTTCTCCACTTTCTCTTTCACTCTCTCGTTCTGCGCTCATTTAATCGCATTCCTTTTTCGCTACCCAATAATCGATAGAAATACAATTGAAATTAGCAATTAATTTGTTTCCTATTAACTCGAAAGCAAAAGCCGAGAAAAAGAAGAGAAATCGTTTACATCGCTTGCCACTTACTGCTTGACTCGACTCTTGGCTTTCGACTTTTCTTGTACACATCGAATAAGGTTTATGTATATATATCAATGTCGTTCTAACCTAAATCCAGGCGAAGAATACGTTTTCACAGCATTCATTCTAAGCTTCACTTTTTTCCCTTTCCTTCTTTCTTTCTTTCTCTTTTGCTTTTCTTCGTTTGACACAAGAGAGCAAATTACTTAACAAGCAATTTAGTTATAAGAAAAAAGTGAGCAAAACAACGTCGCAGCAGAAAACAAAAACACGAAGCAAATGAGTGATAAAATGATTGCAATCGCTTTTTCGTCTCTCATCTTCCGTTTTACTCTTTTTTAAATACAGGTGCTCGATGGTAAAGAGCCATTAGCCACATTGAAAGAAGCGAAATCAGCTCTTTTCACTCATGAATCTGGTAAGTCTTCTCATCGCTTTTTAAATTTACGTCTGATCGAATTAATTTAAACGAAACGAAACAAAATTCTTTTTTTTGCATAGTAAGCAAAAAGTCGAACAATAGTTTCGTTTTGACATCATCGCTTTTGAATTGATAGAATTTCGTTCTTTTTCTACATCAACTAATTATGTATTCATAGATAGAAATCTTTCATTTTCTCGTTTTTATCATCGTTTGATCTCATACACATAGAGTCAGAATGAAAAATTTGATGACAATCTCGAAACTAATGCTATGTATGTATGCGTTATGTATGTGTTTGTGCTTACGTTCTTCATTCTTGATTAAGTTTTGTACGGCTCTTGAAAAATCGATCGTAAAAGTTGAATTGCGAAGTTTTATTTCAAGAATGCATAAAATAAAGATAAGAGAAAGATAGAATAATGAAAAGTGTTTGCATGATGAATTGAAGAAATTGCTTTCTCGCTGCACTTCTTTCTACATTCACAAACAATCTAGTAGAACAAAATATCATGTGGGTGCTCTCTTCTCTCTTCAATCCACGTTAATTTATTCACTTAATTTATCATTAGCTTTACTCATTAATTTTTTCCTGTTTTTATCATTTTATTTTCTACTTTTGGAAGCTGAATTTGACGCTGCATCGTAAGATTAGAATCAAGGCACGCCAGTAATACTTTACTAGATAACGATTTGCATAAACAATCTGTTTGAGGCTTAATAAAATGAGATCATTATTTAAAGTTGAACGATTTGAATTCCATTTGGTTCTATTAAGCTAGCTACTCATGCACATCACTTAATCTTATATTCTGAACATAAAATTTACGCAAAGTTTAAAATTTATATTTGTATTTGAGGAAAATAAAAAAGTTTAAAGTTTTATGTATTTGTTTCGCAAGAATTACGAACAAACGACGATCATAATTTCCTCGAGGTTTTAAATAAATAAATTTGCCATGATGAAGCAGCAAAGTTATTATTGGAAGTTGTATTTAGCATAGAAAATTAAAAATGTGCATAGTAACATCATTTTTCATATCTTATGTAAGACTTTAAAAATGATTATTAAAATTTAAGTCAACGTTTTTGTTTAGTTTAAAAATTTGAGGTTATCTAGTCAATACTAGTTTCTCTTAAGTTTTAAATTTAATCAAAACTAAAGTTAAGCTTTGAGCATAATTTTAAAAATTATCATATTGATAAAATAACACTTTGAATATTGAACTAATAGAAAGACGAATAAATCATTTCTTATCAGGAAAAGAAAATAACATTTTTCTAGAAAATTTTAATAGATGTTAATTAAGCCATAAATAATGAACAGAGCTTTAATTTTTGTTGAATTCAGCAATTAATCACTTAGTTAAAATGTTTTACGAATGGTCACGTGAAAAAATCGATCTTTAAAGCGATTCATCATTACTAGAGATGTGATTTTTCGGTAGTTAAAAATTGCAAAATCGGTATGGAAATCGGCGGTTAAAATAAGTAAAATCGGGAGTTATATCGGCAGTTATTTAATTAGATTTGTAAAAAAGAAAT
>NCKU01001707.1:0-23561 GCA_003675995.1 Dinothrombium tinctorium
AATAATTTAATAATCGATAAGTTAAACCAATTAAATTAAAAATGCAAATTGAGTAATCATCGAATTCTTTTGTGCGTGGGTGCGTACCAATCGAAGTTATTCATCATGAACCAACTCTGTTCTTTTTTCTTATGACTACATTTACTAACCGAAGCCAGTGCAGTTTTGGTTTCAATAAACTCCAAACATTTGCGGCTTTCGCGATGTTTGATCCTTCGTGCATCTCTGTGGTAAACCCATTTCTGCGACGTCTTGTTTGTACATCTCTCGAATACAACTTTGTTTTCGGAAGTCAAATCAAGACACAAACCGTCGGAAGCTATCTCCTCAGCGTCGGTGTAGACAAACATTTGCGTGAACACCATCGAGTTACCTCCTTGATCCCACATACAGAACTGGAGTTTACAATCGTTCTCTCCAGTAATCAGATTGTGTGTGATGTCTAAACAATATTTGCTGTAAGTATTTTCGATTTGTCCGAGGAATTTATAATACAACGGAAATGTAGATTCTGGGTAAACATTTTCCAAATACCACGTGAACGATTTACAACCTAATCTTTCTCTCATCTCTCTTCGAGGAGCAGTATTTCCACGATCTTTTCGAACTGCATCCGGATACAAGTTGTAAAAAAACATGCGATAATCATCCATCCAAGTTTCAAGAATACGAGCCGAATTAAAGAGAGAATTCACTTCTTTCCGACCTGGAATTTTATAAGGAATCTGACTTCGGAATACGTGCCCCACTCGCGAACATGGGACAATTTCAACGCTTCCACCACAAGTCCATGCCTTAAACAAACGAAAAGCTTATTGAGTTTAAGCTAAAAAGAAACTTACAGCAAGTCCCAACTCAACATTTTCTGAACCAAAGTATAGCAACGCGTCGTCGTACATACCAAAATAATTGAAGAATTCTCTATCAATCGCAAACAATCCTCCATTCGGTATAGGTGATTTGATCGGAAGCGTTCTGTCATCACCTCGACGTCTCAATTCTGTTTCAGGAGCACGATACCATCTTTGTCTTAATCTCCAGTCAAAAGCTCCATAGAGCTCGTCAGTTACAGGATAATATTCAAAAGTTTTGTCATCAATGACATCGATAATTGGAGAAACAACTCGTGTCCTATCTTCAGCAATTCTAGCAAGCAATGGTTCCATCCATCCACGGTTACATTCACAATGCGAATCAAGAAAAATGAGAACATCACCTTTTGCGAGTAAAGCTCCCAACATTCGGCCTTTAATGAGACCCAAACGAGTTGATTGTCGCGCGATTCTCACAGGTTTTCGATATTGTTTCACAAAATAATTTAAATGACGTTTGAGAAAAACTTTTGAAAAAGTTTTGAAATTCAGAAAACGCATTTCGTTTTACCTTTGGTGCTCTTGTCATCGACAAGAATCACTTCTCTCAATAATTCTTTCGGTGAAGTTTGAATAACACTTTGAACTGTTCTCATGAGAGTTGAGAATGCTTCGTTGTGAAAAACAATTATGACACTAGCCGTCGGAAGTTTTCTAGGATACTTCTTTGCCAAACAACTGTTGATTGAAAAGGTCACAAAAGTCAAAAAGAGTAGAAAATAGAAAAGAATACCCATGAAATCTCGTATCGTTTATTGTTCTATTCAACGCTATTTTATCACTCGCCAATAAGTTAAATGAATGTAGTTTAAACAGTCGCTCAACTTTCTTTTTCTTTGATTTCACTCGAACACCAGTTCCTCGTTCACCTGCTCGATTAGGAATGAATGACGGTGGCTCTGAAAAATGAGAGAGTTGTACTTTGCAACTTAATATCAGATATAAACCTCGAGGTTTCCAGAATCTTAAGCTATTTTCATTATATGGCGGAAATAATGAAGCGTTGTTGTAATTAAGATCGCTGAAAATATCTTCTTCGTGGAAAAGATAGTTTTCAAGCAAAACCGAAATGAATAGTGGAACTAAAATAAAAGTTAATGTAACAATTAACTTTGCGATAGATGGTAAAAACGGAGTTGATTTTTCGTCCGTTTTCTTCATTTCGACAAAGTTCTTTTTAAAAGAAGAACCAACTCTTGTTGATATGACGTGTGCAAAGAAGAATTTTAGCAAACGATTCTTCGTTTTAAGCTTTCAATGCACAAATCAAAACTCAATTGTTTACACGCGACAAGCGACTATTGGCTTATCATTTTTTAATGGATGCAAGAAAAAAGATTCTTTAGAATTACTGATTGCTCGGTTTATTCTTTGTTATTTAAATTGTATTTCGATTCAAAAAAACATTTGATTTAAAAAACTAAATTAAAAATATAAACTGATTGAAATTAATTAGACTTAAACAAAGCAGTTGTAACCGATTCTTTGCTTTGAATTAAAACTGATCTGCAAAAAGAATGCAACGATTAAATGAGTGAGAGGATAAAAGAGCGATAATACCCAGTATTGGAGCTGATCTCAACGATCGGCGATTTGCCGGGTTCTAATTCGTTCGCTAAATTCATAATACACGAAATAATACCCGATAAGTTGGCATCGATCTCATTGCCCTCAGCTGCTAGGCACAGTCCATTGCTGTCGATACACATGAAACCGCTCACTTTCGGCTTTTGCAAACTGCGAACAAGTAAATGAAATTAGAAAGAGATCGATTGCAAACAAATGATATTTACGCCTGTTTTGCGACACTTTCCAAACTTTTCTCCATTTCGTCGTTTGCGAATTGACGCCCGCTTTCAATTCGTTGTTTACGCGAAGCGCTCGATTCAACGCTTTGCTCCTCGTAGCATTCGCTGCTTTCGAAATCCGACGGCGTTTGAATGCAAACGTTTCGCGCTGATTTCAGAGTCGAAACTTTTCGATTGTTTCCGCGTTTAAAAAAATTCGCAAGTAAAACCTGAAAGTTTAAATATCGATAAAAAACACAACAAAGCACACCAAAATAAAAATATGATTGAAACAAGCGCTTTAAACGCGTCGATTTTAGCGAGTTTCAATCGTTTAATAAAACTAAATTTTTTCAATATCATTGTGAATCATATGAAATCACTATCACTACGCTTGAAATGAAACAGTTTGATTTGCTCAAATGCTTGAAAACGATAAATGTGAAGTGACTCTCAAACTTGTAAAACTAAAGCGACTCGAAAGTTTGATGCTAAATATTCACACGTTTAACGCTTTTATATTTCACTCGCACTATTTCTTGCAATTTGAAAAAGAAAAAGATTGAAATTTTCGAGCAAAAGATTTCGAGCTTTTCACTCGCTTTGCAACTTTTAAAATAAAAACGTTTAAATTTGCAAAAAGTAGCGATAAAAGCGAAACACGCGATCGGCGGTTTCGAGCGACTTTTCTCATCTTTTGTGACAATTAAGCAAAGGGAGCGAAGAGTGAAACATTTTGAGTTGGGAAGAATGAGAAGAGTGAAAATAAGGAAAAGAAGAAAGTTGCGAAAACTGTTGAAATGAAAAGTTTGAGACCTGAAAGAACGTGGTGCGGAAAGCGCCATCGAACGGACGCCGAACGAGCATTAATTTCGCCTTTTGTGCCGTAAAGTTGAATTTCCAATTTTTCGATTGCTAAAAATTGAAAATCGCACCATTTTGGCGAAGAACACTTGCTTCTCGTGCGTTTTAAGCATTGGCAAACAATCGATCGTTAGGAAAGTGTTGGATAGGAGCGTCAATCAATGGCAGGTTTGCCGCGAAGAATAATAAAGGTAAACAGGCGAACGAAGCAAGTGGCGTTTGTCAATCGCTGTTTTCAAACGAACGCCGATTTCATCCTTTTCTCACCGTTCTCACGTTTGATTTTCGTGTGAAAAGGAAACTCAACGATTGATGGCCGAACCTGTGCCCGGCATCAGTGCCATTCCGGACGAAAGCAATGCCCGCTATTTTCATGTGGTCGTCGCAGGACCCGAAGGCGTACGTCTCCGCGCTTGGCTCTTTCGCTCGCTTCTTTACCCATTTTCCTGCTCTCTTTTGTTCGCAGTCACCATTCGAAGGCGGTGTGTTTAAATTGGAACTATTTTTGCCCGAAGAATATCCAATGTCTGCGCCCAAAGTTAGGTTTATGACGAAAATATATCATCCAAATATCGATAAATTAGGTCGAATTTGTTTGGACATTCTTAAAGGTTCGTTCACTTATTCACGTTTATTTTCATTTGCACCCACTGTTTTGATCTCACTAATAGACAAATGGAGTCCTGCACTTCAAATTCGTACAGTATTATTATCAATTCAGGCCTTACTTTCTGCACCAAATCCGGACGATCCTTTAGCGAACGATGTTGCTGAGCAATGGAAGATTAATGAAGGGGAAGCAATTAAAACAGGTGCTTTTAGCTAATTTTCAATTTTGAATCAGAATTCATTCGCCGTAATCATCATCTGTTCACAGCTCGCGAATGGACACGTTTATATGCAATGAGCGGCTAATTTATTTAATCAAATTCTTAAACAACAATAACTTTGGCGACAATTGTAACAATTAAGAACGACTTGCGCTTTAAACAAGGTTTCTTGAAAGTAATATTGCATCGATATAATTTCTCGTTTTAATAAAAGGCTTTTAAAATTTCAAAACAAAATTTAGTAAAAACAATTATTAACAAAAGCAAGTGCTAAATAAATAATGAAAATGATCAATCAAATTAAAAACGTAACACATTTTCACTGCTTTAAATGCATTTCGCACCTCCTTTAACCAGCTGCCAATCACTCGCGATTTCTTAATGAACTTGCTTCGTAAAGATCTCCTTATCGATTCACATGCATGTGAAATGCCATTTCAACATTTTCTCTTAAAATTCTTTGTTCTTTTTCGTTTCTTTCGTTTCGCTGAAACAGTAACGTTTCTCGGTTGCGTTGCGTGCAAAATGAGAGAATGCAGTTTATTAAAAATCGTTTTCCAAATAATGAAACAAGTAAAATATTGCAACAATCGTTTCAAAAGATCCTTAAAATTTTTTGCACTTTAAATACAATATAAACCTTCACTCGTTGTTTGTATTGAATTTTCTAAAATGTTTTTCTTTTGGAAATGATAGTAATTTGATTTGTAACGTTTTATTATACGTCGGAATCATCGTCACCTGAATCGCTCGTCGGTGATATGGACGAATACGATCGGTGATCTTCATACGCACTCTCGCCATTGTTTTCGTTGTTCTCATTTGACCTCGGACTCGACAATGGACTCGGCGAAAGAGCGCGTTGAAGTCGACCTTTGCTTTGGTTCCAAAAATTGTTCAAACGGCCATCGCGGCCGAATAGATCGAGGAAATTGGCGATGAAGTCGCGCGATCTTTCTTCCCAGCGTTGTATTAGTCCGTGTTTCTTCTCCTCATATTTGTCTTTCAATTCATCCAATTTGTTTTGTAAAAGGAATTTCTTCTCGTTTAGAAACGAAACATTCATTTCTTTGGCGGTATAGCCACGCGCAAGATTTCGGCGTACGTAAACATCGTAGTCTTTGACTATTCTCGCGACCAAATCTGAGGTTGACACACCATCGGTGCGTTGTGTGGCGAGAAACTTGCCTTTCGCCTTTATATCTTTATAAATATCATCATTGACACTTTGCTCGTCTGCGCAACCATACGGTAGTTCGTCGTGTGCAACGAGATCAATTTTGTTTTTGACCAGAAAATCTTCGGTGATAACCCATGGTGCGTCGCGTAGAACTTCGTCTACATAGCGACAATGACGGACCGCTTCATATCTTTCGTTTTCGTTCATCACAGTTTTGCCTTTATATCTATTTGTTAAAGTATCACTGCACACACCGACGATCAAATAGACGTTGGGGAAGGCGTTCTTAGCTTGCATCAATTGCCGAGCGTGTCCCTGATGAAAGAGATCGTAAATACCGTCGGCGTACACTCGAATGGGCCGTGTCGCTTTCGCTGCCGTATCAAGCGTTATTCGCTGCGTGTAGTCACATTCATTTCTTGTCATCACAGCGATAGGATCGTCCGAAAACGGCGCCGGTTGAGAATATGGCAATCGCAGTTCCACTTTTCTGCTGTTTTCTGCAACACTCGTCCTCGACGCCACCATTGCTGCTGCTTCATCTGTTCGCTGCCGTTTCCTGGATGCCATTGCATTCGAACACGTATTCGAATTTCGAATAATCTCACAAATGCTGAACACTCAACGTTTGGATGACTAGAATTAATTAATAGCGAATCAAACGCGACGAGCGGCACACGACATGAAGCAGAGTTTTAATCGCCTCCTTTTTACTCTTGTTTCGCTTCTACTATTCGATTAACGCACGAGAGTGGAATGCATTTACTATTCACGTATCAATCGACATTTATTGACGAAAACACTCGAAACGAGATCTTTTCTGCTTTCGTCGAAACCGTACTCTTCGTTCACTCAAACGTCAGCAAAAAAGTCCGCTCTCCATTCGTGAGCCGAAGGGTAGGGGCGCTCTTAACATTGCGGTGGCTTTTTCGCTCGCTCAATGCAGCGTTCGATGAGATTCGCGTCAATTTTCTGACGACCCCTTCGCAAATGTAAACAAAAATTATACAATTTGCAGAATTCGACTCCGTTTCACGTTTGAGGCCGGCTTTGAACAGAAGCGAATCGTTTGAAAACAAACTGTTATTTGTCACGCTTTTGCGGAACACAAATAAAAACACGATAAAACGGTGAAAACAAAACTATAAATTGATAATGGTACGCGGCTCACACGCTGTCTAATTGCGCTGCTTTTCGTCTTCTTTCATGTTTCGCTGATCTCACAACTGTTGTCAGTGAGGTCACTGTCCGCTGTATCCAATACCCGCTGCTTTGCTACGTTTATTTTTTGAAAAAAGTGTTCTGCTAATTCGTAAGCTTTGCGTACTCATGATTTACAATGTCGGAGCGCTCGACGCAGGCTATCGATCGATCGCCACTGCGGGTGATTTTATGGCCTCAATGGTAGGTAAAACGAGCGTTTAAGAGGTGAACTGACAAACGTAAACCATTATTTTCTCTACAATTGATTTCCGTTTAAATGGCTTTTCAGATAAAGTTTTATCGACAATTTATTTCTTTTTTTTCCATTTTATCTAACGAAAAAGAAATCAGAGTTCGGCAAAAAACTTAGTTCAAAAATCGATGATATCTTTCGCTTCACTTGTTGACATTCAGACTTTGATCAATTCATTTTATTTACTTATTCTTTGTTCCTTTGAATTCTTCTTTAAAAACTTAAAAAAGCAATTAAACAAGTAATTAAAGATTGATGAACAGATTTGAAACAAATTAATGCTCGATTGCTTATTATGTAAAAAGCCATCTACTCGATAGGCAATAAATTTTGAAGATAAAAAGTGTGAAACAAACTTTTTTACTTTTCAGCGTAATAAATTAAAGCGCATTTCAAACGCAGTTTGGTTTTTCTGGTAAAAAAGTTTTTAAACGAAACACAAACGAGTCAATATTGCCAATGCATTCGACTAATGATCGTTTCCCTTTCGCCTGCAGGCGACGGAACTTTGTGCCTCAAAAAATGCAGTGAAAATGTCTCTGTGCTTTTATTGGAAACACCTGTCATTTCTGTTACCTGTTCAAAAAAAGAGATGCACGAACAATGTTCTCGCTTTTTGACAGATGAACAAATTCTGAGTAAAATTTAAATTGATGGCTTCTCTCAGTACATACAAAAACAATGTTTCCGTATTAGATTTGGGTGTAGTCACAGAAATTCGGCGACAAATAATGTAACATTCGTCTGGTCTAAGAACGAAACGTACATTTGATCGCAAACCAACGATTGGTAAGAAGACGAAAAAGAAATGGAGGGCGAAGAATGAGCATTTAACAAACGAAAAAGCCAGAAAGCGAGAAATGAACATGCATTTGCAATGCCCGCACCCCTCTAGAATTCGAAAGAAGCCACACACGAAAATTGCGTTTCTAGCCAATGAGCGCTCAATTTTGACCCGAAATTTAAAAAGTTTTTTCTCTTCTGTGAGTGTATGTGACGGTCTTTCGGCGAAACAAACACAAAGCAACGTTTGCCCGTTGTATTCACCAACAGACCGTGTCCATCAATTGATCGCTTCTCTCGCGTCAATTCGTTTGAATTCACTCTTGGTATCGATTGTCCATTTTCACAGGACATCGCTGCTTTTCGCTTAATTTGTAGACGCTTGAATTTGAAACGAGTTGCATTCGAAAGCAATTATCAATCGGTAAGTCAATATTTGATTTCTGCTTTGTTTAATTTTCTGTTCAAAAAACTTTTACTTTTTTATTGTTTGTTTATTTAAAAAATATAATTTTGCTTTCTTCTCATTGTTCGATTCCAATTTAATTCTCTGATCTCGTTTGAAAGAAGAATAGAAATTTCAATTTTTATTTCGCCCTAAGATAAATTGTGTGAATAAAGCACCTGCTACTTATCACGAAAATCTTAATTTTAATACAATTTCTTATTTGAGTTCGTGCCGTTTATCGAATGTTCGCTTCAAACGAGCAGAATACAAAAAAGTGAAACTTATTCAAAACTCAATGCTTGAAAAGTTCAAATCTATAGAGTTTTTCATAAATTTGAAAGTTAAGTGGGTTCTACATCAAAATTTCAAGCGTGTGTCTATGCATGTAGGCATTATGTATTGTACAATTTAATCATAGAGGTGAATGTCATTTCTCTTTCTTGCAAGTAACGAGCGTAAAAAAGAAAAAAACTAATTTCTTATTATTGTAAGAAATAAGAAATTATAATTTCGTTTACTTTCGCCTTGAATTGAGGCAAAAACCTTTTGTCGAATGAAGCAAAATGCTTAACAAGTTAATGTTCATAAACGTCGAGGCGAGAGAGAGAGAGAGAGAGAGAGAAGAGCAGAATATACGAAACACTTGATTTATAAATCGATTGCCGTTGGCGAGAAAATAATGTGAAAATTTAAATATATTTTTTGCTCGATCTTCGTTTTCTGTCTTTTTCAAAGAACAATTTTGAAGCGACTTGTTTCGCTTTTAAAAATCATTAGCGTTTCTATGTAAATTTGCTATCCCTCATTACCAACCTCCAAGAAAAAAGGGGTTCGTTGACAAAGACTGACTAACAAAAATTTAAATATCTATGTTACCCAGGCGACTAATGTGTTTGTGTGTGCAGATTCTATTTTGCGCGCTTTCGGACGCATCAGTTTCGCAGTGCATTTTTCAAGTTGAAAGACACGCAAATAAAATGACAAGAATAAAGTGCACAATTTACGCTGTGTTTGCCGTTCGAAGTCGAGGAATGTGGGATCTCAGTCACTCACTCACTTCTTTTCTCCCGCTATGTAGAATGTTTCTACTTGTATTCTTTTCTTCTCGTATTCCCTCTCCTTCTCGCATTATTTACCTCTGCAACCGCAATCTTGTCGAGAGCAGTACGAGAAACCCGCTTTCTGCTTAACCAAAAATGGCTTATAAACACGAAACATTCGAGAACCAACGATACGTGTGTATATATTCATAGGTCAATTGCTCACGCCGCATGTTTACTGAACGCACTATGTGAGTTACTTCTTAGCCTTAGACTTGTTTTTAGTTCTCAAAGCGAAAGCAGCCGAAAACGACCAGTAAAATGTTCGCATCTTGTCTATTCGTCATTTGTGACATTTTGTGTGAGAAAATTATAGACAAGCAAAAGTTGAAAGAAAAAATTTTTGCGCTTTTAAATAGATTAGCTGGTTCGTTTATAATGCGTTTTCGCTCTTTTTTTTCCTTTAAAGTTCGAACGTGAACATTGGGTGCGGAGACAGCTTAAAAAATGGATTCGCTTTTCTCAGAAACCGCACTTACTTTCTTGATTTTTAAAATTAATTTTTTACTACATTTTAGAAGGGGCACAAACAAAAAGCAGATGCTTTCATTAGGTTATAAACCACAAGAAGTTTTTTTTTGTATTTTCAAGAAAAGTACTTCTGGCAAATGTCAAAATTTTCGCAAATACCAAGTTAACTGGAACCGTATCGTTTTTAGCTACACATGCACTCGCTAATTACTATTTAAAAAAATGGGAAATTCTCTTCGAGCTTAACAACGGATGTTTTTTGTTCATGTTCATCCATGTGTATCAAATGACATATAAATTTATCAGCGCTGCTTCTTGTAGTTTATTTATCAATATGTTTTGTATATTCGCACAGGTTTATCACGAATCATTCAAAGCTGCAAAATTTATTATCATCGTTTTATAATTATAAGTTTGTTTTAATTTAACGCATTTCATTTTCACTCTTGATCATGCGCATCATTCACTGAGTTTATCTAGCTCAAATTGAATCTCCGCTGTGATTTTTTCAAATTCCGTGAAGAGATAAGATGACAAGCTGCGAACAATATTTTTGCGCGGATGGTGTTGGCATTAATCGCTATCCGTTGACATTGATTTGCAAAAACGTGAGCGGAAAAGAGAGAGAGAGAAAACAACGTTTTTTAGCTTAAAAATAATTTTTTCGAAAATGAAAGTCAAGCTGCTTTCTTTGCACAAGTTAAATAAACATTAGCAGTAAATTCAACTATGCGCATTGAAAAGGAATGTGGGCATGCACTGTGCAAAATTAGATGGCTTCTCGTTTATTTTTTGAAATATTCAGTTTGAAAATGACTTCATTCAAATCTTCACTGAATAATGAAAATAAAATAAAATGTTTGACAAATAACGAAATATTGTTGAATTAATTTCGGTGAAGTTGGTGAACGAAATCGTTTCGTTCTCAATTGGCTTGTATTCGCTCACTGTATTTCAAGTTTTCGAACACAATGAGTAGCGTTTAAATTTCAAGCACGACACGTTCTATTTTTCTGGCTTACGCTAAGCGTGATTCTCGGAATTTTTTTCCTCCAAAAATGTTTGGTTCCTGTTTTTTCGCGAGAAACTCCAGAAAGCATTCGCCGCTTTTTCTCTTCTTTACATTCTGCTCGAGCATTGTTAAGTCTCAACAACGTTATTAATTACATATTCATGGTACGAACAATAAATTGGTTTTTTTCGAGAACAGTGAACAAAAAGCTGCCTATTTGCGTGCGATGATTTAACTGTATCTCGAGGTACGAAGTTTGCTCGCTCGCACAGGCAGCGAGAAAATTCTAACAAAGCAACTCATTCATTAAACGCAAAGCGAAATTAAATCAGTGTAATTAAAGTATCGAAGCAACTTGTTTATTGCTCTCGATCGCGAATTCACTTTTTTTTGTTCTTTGGTTCTGTTCGTTTGCTTTTAATTCTGCCTTTGGCTAAGCATAAGCTTTTTTTTTCTAAGTTTTTCGCCAAAATCTTGGCTGTTGACATCATGATGGCGTTTAATTTATTCATTTATCGTGTTGGAAGCTGTTTTTGCTCTTTTCTCTCTCGCATTTCCTTTACTTAATGAGTTCGTTGCTAGCCTTTTCGTGAACGCACAAAATCCAAACTTCGATTGCAAACTGGCTGTTCAGATTCAAATATAAGAAGAGTTTTTGCTCTTCTGCTCTTCTGCTTTCATAAAATTATTTTTTTACATCTCTAAACCTTTGATTACGCTATCAATTAAAGCATGATGAAAATCAGACGCACTATAATTTCTTTCTCTTCTTGCTTGCTTTCTCGAATAATTGATCGCTATTCACTGCGACTTAAAATGCGTTTTTTTTCCTAAAATTATTAATTTCATGTAAGAAATCTTTCAAAAAGAGACAAGTTAACTATGTCAATATCTACTGTAATTATATGAGATTTATGAGATATAAAAATAAACATGAAAAGCGCGCTATTAAGAGCTTTGTTGCTCAAAGAATAAAGCGTTTTACATTTCGCCTAAATTCACGATTTGTTTCGTGTTGATTTTGAAATTTTCTTTCGTGAAAAATGATTAATGGAGATTGTTTGAAATTTTATTTCTTATTTCTTTCGTACCATTACTATTTTAGTATTGCACTTTTTATACCAACCAGAACTAAAAAAAACTAAATCAGAACAAGCATGAAAAAGCATTACAAATCATATAACTGAGATCAACGCTTTTTGAAATGGTTTTATTCAAAAAATTTTTTTGTTTGGAAAACGAAGAAAATGCTAAAACGCTGATAAAATTTTGACCCGATTTTGTTTCCTCGCCTCGGCTCGAATTCAAAATAAATGTTTTCATGTTTAATAAATGAAATACTTTCATAAAGTTATAAAAATTCGCTTTTCTCACTGACATTGACATTGTCCTCAATTCCTGTGACTTTTGCTCAAATTTTAATTCAAACACAGTCACAATTATTCGCAGCTGAGTTGTTACGCGACTGATTATATAATGGAATGAAAGTTCAGCATTATGCAAAAATTTTAAATTTGAATTCGTAAAGATTAAGCTAGTGTTAGAAATTTTTGAATTTTAATGTCTCATTTGCATATGAATATATAAATACAATATGAATTTCAGAACAGAAGCTGAAACAAGTAGTTAAAATGTGAAGCGGAGTCCAGCAGAGAGCTGATGTATTCACTAGAGAAATAATCTTAAAGATTAATTTTACTTTACCTTTTCAGTTATCATCGTTGAAATTAGTATTTTTGAATCGTTTTATTTTATTTTATTTATTCATTCATTCATTTTGATTCATCAATTTTTAAAATTTCTGCTAATTTAAAATGTTAAATCGAGCAAATTTAAGAAAAGCGTTTGACGACACGACTTAAAGCTGAACGAAAGCGTGAGTTATAGCTGAGAGAAAAGTTGAATCAATTCAATTCTCATTCATCGACCAAACATGAGTGAGATATAAATCTTTAATTATTTCTGCATTTTTGAAAGTTTTTCACGATGTCATATAATTTAGCTGACGTTTATGGCCAAAAAAAGAGCGTTTACTTCCCAGCCTATTTGCAATGTGAACGTGACCGTCCAAATTTGAACATGAATAACAGAATGAAACAGTATGAAATAAAAACTTAAACCAGATTCTTATTTAACTGCATTAATTTGTTAATTCACGTTTAAAGCAATTTTCAATTTCGAAATGAAAAGTATTTTTAAAAAGTTGATATTTTTTTGAACATCGATGATCTTGCTTTGACGAGCAAATTCTCGTCAAAAGATCAAACATTATTATATTGAGGGTACCTGCAAGGAAGCAGGAATTACTTCCCACAAAAAATAATTAAAAGTTAAATTTCCACACTTTACGCAAATAGGCTTTTCGGTCCTTTCATTTCCTGAGATTTACTTTTATCCTAAAAACTATAATTACTTAAACCATCTTTTTTTTTGCTTTAAATTTCATTTAGACTTTCTCGAAAACAAAAACCTCTTAAATGGTGATCATACTCATTAAATTTAGAGCAATTTATCTCTTTTAATTAAATATTTTCGCTTGTTACATATAATTATTTTTTCTTTGATTAAACCATTTTTACCTTGAAAACAACATTTCTTTTTTGTCAAAAAAAACATAAAGACCTACGTTCACTTCGTACAATTGATTATAATTTACGAAGAAAGCAAAGACGTTTACTGTTCATAGCGTATTTACGATTTTGGAATGTTGTTTACCACATAAGCACTCTGCCTTCAAACGATTGTAGAAGCTCAGCAACAAAAATAATTTTCTTATACATTTGACATCTTAAAAAATGGCTTAAAGCTGGTTCAAATTGAACGCTGCCGATTGAAATAATGCACAGTAAGGTAATAGGAATACTAACCAATTTCTTATAGTTTCTTTCTTCGTTTTTTCTCGCGAAACATGATATGCACACAAGTTAGTGCGGTGAATGCTCAATTCGATTCAGATAAGAGTAAAAACTCTCAAGCTCTCCAGCTCTGAGTTTTCAATTAAATGTATATACTGTGCTTAATTTAGCGAAAAAAAAATTAATGAAAATTAACGAATTGCAAGAAATTCTGGTTGAATAATGAGGACTGATTGTAAGGGAGGCATATCTCAATCTTAATCTTTTATTATCGCAATTGCGTGAATGAAAACATAATCCAGCTTTATAACTTGATCATAAATATAAATATGATAAAGCTTAAGCTCGCATTGGGGTAGAAGCTATGAATGAAGCTATAATTTTTATAAAATGAAAAATAATCTTATAAACTTATTAGAAAAAAGCAATTACTGCATTTGAATTATTTTACTCGTCAGTGTGAATTTCATGATCAATTGAGTTTCATCAACCAAAAGCATCAGCAAGTGTTAACAGAGTTAACTGACCTCTCTCTTGCTTCAATATCTGCAATAATTCATTTAAATTCTTTTATTAAATAACTAAGCATTCGCAACAGATAATTATTTTTTTATTCTTCTCACTTCTCTCTTAAATTTTTAGCAAAAACATATTTCAATACCGAAAAATCGTAATCAATGGCAGTCGAATTTGTTCTACAAAACATTGAAACGCTTTTCTGCCTATAGTTTGCAATTTTAGAGGCTAAAGGCCCAATTTTTTGAACGATTCATATCATTTCATACACTCGACGTGTTTTTCTGGTTCTCATCTTCATCTTCTTCTGTTTTAGCGTTTATTTCGAATTCGAGCGAAGCATACAATGAATTTACTCCCATAAATTTAAAATGTGCTTTCCGTTTTTGGAGTGAAGAAGTTTGACACTTGAAATTATATATTTTTTCTAAAGCAGCGAAAAAAGCTACACAAATAAGGAAGTTGTATTTTAATACAATGGCTCTATCTTTTCGCTTTATCTTTATTTTTACTGACTTTGAAAGAATTTTTTATTCAAATACATTAATTCAATTCTTTTTTCCATCTTTATATGGCATAAGAAAGAAAAAGAAGCGCTCAACTTTAAGCGCGTTCAAATGTGATTAACGAAATAACAATTGTGCCAATTCTGTGTTACTTCTGCTGCTCGAGAAGTAAAAAAAACTATTACGAGCCATCCACGTTGCAATTTATTGACAGATGCTTGTTTGTTGCTTTGCCAAAAAAACTTTTTTCCTATTTTTTACGCTTTTCTGAAATACATATTTTTCAGGTGCAAAAAAGTTTACTGTTCTTGTTTCTTCGCTTATTCTTTCGACATTTGCAAGTTCAGAGTGTGAAGAGAATCAGATAAACCGCACAGCAGCTATAATTGTTTCTTCTCTTTCATCTCATTCTAAACAGAGTGAACGATGGATAGTAAAACGCAGAAAAGCGGCTCGAAGACCAATTTAAACGAATCCACGCTTCCACTTCTCGAAGAACACGAAGGCAAAGGTGAAACACCCGAGAAAGAGGAGAAAATTGAGCTGGAAACAAAGGGAAACGCTGAAAAGGACGAGAAAACTGACGACGAGAAAAAAGATGATAGCGATGACAAAAAGAAAGGTAAATTCGCTTTAAATTTTTCTGAATTGTTGCTTAAATCGCTTTTCTTGAAAGTTTTCAAATGCGATGTGTATACTTTCATAAATACAATTTGTAACAATCAATTTTGACACGATGTAATTGAGTAAATTCATCTAATGCCAACTGACGCCCTTTCACGAAAAACCAACTGCTTTATCGCCAACTACAAAAAATAATCGTTTACTTCAGAGTTCATATGAAAATTAACTGAACAAAAAAGTTTGCGAGAAAACAAGAAAAGTTAGTCAAACTGATTTCTTTTATCTTTCGCTTGCATGAAATTTAAAACTGCCCACGGTTTTGGTGAAGCCATAAAGTGAATTTGAAAGATTCAGAGAAAGCAAAGAAGTCTTTAAATTTACGTCCCTGTTTTTTGTCACACTTCTCCTTAGGCATTTAATCTTGTTTTTCATTTCACTGGCGATACATGAAGCGTTTGGGTCAAACTTCTATTTGCTTTTTTATTTTGGTAAAAAACTCTTTTAAACTCATAGGAAGACGCTTTATGGATTTGTCTTAATGCTGCTTGTGATAACAGTTTCCTGATTTTTTTTAGTTTTAAGAGTTTTGCTTCTTTTCATATTTTTTAGACAAAAAGCAAAAGGAGAAGAAGGTGAAGAAACCGAAGGAAAAGAAAGAAGGCCAAAGTCGGCTCACGCTTAACTGCGCTCAAAATTTCACCATCGGTTTGAATGTACTCGATCGAGACGAGAAGGGCATTAATGATCACGTCAACTTAACTTTCGAGGATATCATCGCCGAAACTGACTCAAATCAAAGCTTCGAATTCTTTTGGCGCTTAACATTTATCTTGTTCAACTTTACTCGCTTTTGGATCTATCGCATCCTGGCCGCGATAATCGCCATACCAATTGCACTGATCTGGGCGATTATTTTCGCATTCGTCAACCTTATTACTGTTTGGTGTTGCACGCCATCACTAGGCGTATACAACGTGATTCTCTATCATTTGCACAAAGTAGGCTTTCATTAATCCGTTGATCCAAGTGTTCTTAACTTGTTTTCGTTATTTAGATTTGGAGCGGAATAATTCGCTGCTTCTTGGATCCGTTTTTTCACTCAGCGTCAATATTATGCCCTCGACAGCAAGCTAAAGTAAATGCTGTCCACGAAGCATAAAATGTCCGAATTGTGCCACTTTAATAAAAAAGCATCTCAATTTTATACTTTTGAATAAAATTTTAATTTTTCGCTCTTTTTTAAATATTCAAGAATTCAGTAAACCAAAAATTTTTCATATTTTTTAATTGTAACACTTGATATGTAACCGTTTAAATGCGAATAAAATTTAAATATTTAGCCTAAATAATTGTCAATCAAAGTTTTTGGTCAAATTGATCGCTTTGAAATAGCAAACTGTCGAATGAAATTTACGCTGATTCTTCACTGTAAATATACTTAAGAACAAAACTAACGCAAAATGAAAATGAAAAATTATTGTGATAAATATTTAAAAAGACAGATTATAAAGATAACAACAATCTTTCAAGAAGAATCGCAACATCATTACTGTAACTATGAAATTCTCCTTCTAAAAGCATTTTCAATAAGATAAAATATTTCAATTAGAAATTAATTAATTAATTACATTTTAATTAAATATTTATCCAATATAATTGATGCGTGCTTTTATTTTTGTTACATAAAGTTGATTTAACTATTTTAGACTTTTACTTGCTTGAATATTGCAAATGATTGAGTTGCTAGTTTTAAGCAGTTTCATTATGGTTTTTCAAATAAGGAGCAATTCAATCAATTCATTTTCTTAAAATTTATATATGTAAGTGATGAAATTTGTAATGAGAAATATTTAAAACGTATTTTTCTATATTAATTTCTTAGTAATGAGCATTTAAGATTTAATCCATAACCCTAATTTATATTTTTTCTAAATTTCGGTTTTTATCTTTCTCAATCTTAAGAAAAATCATTTTGATCAATGATTTTTTGAGAAATTAATTAGTGGAGTCCACACTTGCCACAAAAGCGTTTGAATCAGCAGCAGTTACGATACGAAGAATTACATGAGTAAATCTTCATATTTCGTTCTTTACAATTGCAGCAAAGCATTGCCAAATGGGATATCGCCAACACGATAGCAATACTTGTGTATTAAAAACAATGAGCTCAATGTACAGTATCGGTCCTTGAAATCCGAACACTTATTTTTTTGCAATAACTTTTGAACGAGAAAGTTGTTCAATTTAAAGGGTTACATATGATAAACAAAGTCCGAGAACAAAAAATTCGAAATTGGGACAGTGAGCACGAGGGGCGTTTTAGGGGTGATGACCTTAAAAATTCAAAGTGGACATAGAAAGACCAAACCGGTGGAAAACGATAGAAAGCATCAATGAAACCAAAAAAGTCTATCAGGTCAACCCGATTCGAGCACGACAAATGAAAAGGGTAAAAGAAAAGGAATTAGAATTTTTAATACAAAAAATTCTGACTCAATGACCACGTGAAAGCAAAAAAATTGAAAGTATCAAAATTATAATTTTGGGTTTAAAAGAGTAAAATGCAATAGAATTTTATCAAAATCAAAGAAATCAAAAGAACAAAACAAGGTACAGCAATTTATAAGAAGAAATTAAAAAGAAGGACCTTGGGTAAAATTTGGCAATTTTTTAAATTTTTGGACAAATTTTCACATAAAAAATGCAAATTTCTCAGGAACCAGTGAACCGATTTTGATAAAACTTGTTTTAAAAACTTTATCTTAACCTTCTCAAGCTAATTTAATAAAAGAAAAGGTGGATCGGTGCAAAATTTGTGATTTCGGGTTTCGCAATATTGAATTTTATGGTTTTCAAAATTTGATTTTGTGATTTCTCGGATATTTAACAATTTCCACCGAATTTTTTATTTTCAATAACTCACCCACTCAGAACTAATGTGACACAAAAATCGGATAATAACTCAGCGGGTCAAGTTTTTGAACTAAAGAATTCAAAAATTTTCACAGGTTAAATGCTTATAAGTTTTGACCCACCGAACCGATTTTGATGAAACATGTTTTAAAAGCATTATTTCGAACTCTTCTAAATGTTAAAACGAAAGAAAATAGCACACATCAGCGCTTTTTGTCAAACAACTTAACCCGTCATCTCGTTCTCTACAAGCTCTGCACTAACCATCTTACCTTGTCATGTTTTTCAGTGACATCCGCACTAGTATTTCGTGGCTTTTCAGTATAGTGCTGAACTTGTTTTTTGAATGCTATTGTCGCGGTCAGAGCGGTTTAACGCGGAAAACGGGAGCGGAAAGAACGCAAAACACGAAAAGTTAGAAAATTGGGGAAAAATTCGATTTTTATCATGCGTTTAGTGCGTGTCTTGCGTCACAAAACGAGATTATAAAACAGGGAGATCGAGTGCGGATTGCACGGCTTTTTGTACTTTAATTTACGCGCGTGGCCTGCGCGCGATCACAGTCGACCCGTATTCATTTCATCCAGGCCGCTAATCGAGGCCACCCGGGTTAAAGGCAGGGGCCACGTTGATCGGGTTGTCGGCGAACGTCTGACCACTGGCCGCCAGCAATTCCGCAGGCTCCTGGTTGTTGCGGAGGAAAATCCGAACTTGATGGGATCGCGTCTCCATCCCAAGGTGTGGCAGCTGAAACCATTTTGCGCAAAGAAGAGCTCGATGAAAGTCGCGCTCACTTTCGTCGGGTTGTCGGTCCAGCACGACCTTCGCGTGGGACTTGTTTTTCGGTTTAGTTCGCCGCGTGTATCCACGAATCGTTCGTTCGTTGAGTTATGCGGAGATGAATTCGACGTCTGTTGGTTATATTGTTGCCCAAGCGTTGTGAAAAGGTTCGAAAATGTTTCGACCGTTATTCGAAGGGGACCGTCGTTCGATTGCACGCGCGCGCCGATATTGTTCGATGGGCATTCGATTCTCTCGCGAATACTTCGTTTGTCTGCGGTTGTATCGTCCCATTTCGAACTTTTGCGGAAGTGGTGGTCGTTCGGCGATGTGATCGCCTGCTGCGGGGTTCGATGCTGAGGTGTGGCGACTTGCGTTTCGGCGTTGAGCGGCGTTGCGGCAGCTTCGGAATGCGGGTGTTACTCACAGCGGTTCCGTCGTTCGCGGGCTGCGGATTCGGTGCGGTTGCGAGTTGGATCACTCGAAAGAAGAGTTGACGTTGCTCTTCGGCTTGCTGTCGTTGTGCTTCCATCTGTTTCTCAAACAGCAGGTCGCGTTGGCGTTGGCGGTGGTCGTTCTCTTGTTGTCGCTGTATCCCGATTCGTAGTTCTTGCTGCGAAGCTGCCATTGCGGAGATAATCGCACTAAAATTTTGAATTTCAATTCGTTTGCTTGCATTTCGAATTCGAACGTTCAGAGGACGGTTTGGAGATGAATTCTAAGCGTTGAGTTGCGAATCGGAGGATCGCGCAGAGTTCTGTTCGTGTTGCAGAATCCGTTGATCTTATCGACTGCGCAAAATGTCGCGGTCAGAGCGGTTTAACGCGGAAAACGGGAGCGGAAAGAACGCAAAACACGAAAAGTTAGAAAATTGGGAACAAAAAATTCGATTTTTATTATGCGTTTAGTGCGTGTCTTGCGTCACAAAACGAGATTATAAAACAATGAGATCGAGTGCGGATTGCACGGCTTTTTGTACTTTAATTTACGCGCGTGGCTTGCAGTGATCACAGTTAACCGGTATTCGTTTCACTATAGAGTCCATATAATTATAATAAAGAGCGATAACAGTACAAAAACTAGTAATAAGTCAGAGTTTCAAATTTATCACCACGTCGACTTTATAAAAGTCGCGTTCATTTTTCTTTGAAAAATTTGAATATGCAATTTTTGTTTATTAATTAGAATAACAATTATTTCATTTTTATCGTTTTATTTCTTGTATTCAGCAAATATATTTTAAATTTTTGATAGCAATAAATTGACAAAAAGCAAAATTATTGAAAAAATTGAAAACCTTAAATTTTGCTAGGATGTTGATTGTTTTAATTTGTTGGATTGGGAAGTGACGACCATGATTTAATGATTAGACTAAAAAAATAAAAATTTACCTTGATTAATTAGAGTTTGAATGTTTAATTCTAATGCTTTGTGTTAGACTGAATTTGGTTCTTTCTATTATCTTAAGCTTTGTATAGTTCATACTAATGTGTATGCATTTCATGCCTTTTTACTTAATGTGCAATTTGTTATTTTTCTTTCCATTCTTCCAAACAATTTTCAACTAGTTCTCTGGAGAATTAGGTTCCAGGGGTCTATATGGCTGAAAATTTTTTATGAATAGAGAAAAATTTGCAAATGACGAATATGCAAAAATTGTCCTTCTTTGGGGTAAGTATCTTCTTCTTTTTTTTGAAAATTTTAGAAATTTTGCTAAACATTGTTTTCTCTTTATCGATTTTTAAAATTCTTTGTTTATTTTATAGTACTCATTAAGCTAGATTTTTTGAGGCACTAAAGACGAAAATTTTTCGGGAAGAGTCTGAAAAAATTCTCGAAAAATCGCAAAATTTTCAAAAAATCATAAAAATTTAAAAACCCTTGGGATTTATCGAATTTTTCCCTTAAAAAATCTAACATCTAAATCTTTATCGATTTTGGTTTGAAAAAAGGGGGTCTATGAGATCGTTCTCCGGCCAGAATTTGTTGAATATTCCGAAAATTCATATTTTCCGGCAGCGGTTGCGAAAAATTCTGATTATATTATTCTCAGAATGTGCATATCAACTAAAGTACGAATTAATAAAAATTTTTAATTTCTATAAAGGTGGCGCAACAATCAAATATTTTGTTTAAAGTTTTGGAATTTTTTCCGGTCGCTGATATAGTTTTTGAAATTTTTCTTTATGTAGAGCAATATATCCTTAGTATGTGATTTTTTAAATCACTTTGGAAGTGCCTCAAAAAAAAATTTGAAAGTACCCACCAAAAACGAAAAAATATAAAAATTTCAAAAATTCTAAAAAAATTTAAAAAAGCTGCTAGAGATGTCATCTTCTCACAAGACGAATGATTCAAGCATCTTTTATAAGGACCCAATGTTAGAATAGTTTTAAACTAAATTGGCTATCCTTTGAAATAAATAAATTCATTTTTACAATTAAAATTGAAAAACTTTGATCAAAATTGCAAATTCGAATAATAAAGAGGCCAAATATCGCGGGGTGCTTGGTGGGTCTTGTTGTGATATGCTTATTGATTGAGATGTAGATTATGTTTCAGACAGGCGGACAAAAAGAAAGAAAGAAATGCGAGTTTTAAAAGAAAGCGAATTTTAAATATGCCTTGAAATGTTCATGAAATTTTTATAAATTAAATACGTTTTAAATAAACAATGATTATTATTATGTTTTTATAAAGCAATGTTAATAAGCGAATAAAGTTTTGCAGAATTATAAAAAAAAATTTATTTAATACATAGAAATTTATGCTATTTAAGAGTAAGAAAAATTTTGAAATTAAGCATTTCTCATCTAAATGATATAATGGAAATTTCCGAATAAAAAATTCAAAGCGAAATTTAACGAGTTTTTATAATAAAATTTGAAAAAAATAAATTTTCACAGTAATATAGTTTTAGAATTTACATCAATTTAATGTGAATTTTATCTTTCTTTTTCGCTTAGAAACAATTTTGCGAATAAATTTTCTTTAATTTTTCGAGTAAAAAATTTCTTAAAGTTTAAATTTTTAATCGTTCCAAAGAGAAAAATTATAAACACAAAAGAGCGAAATAAATTATGCGAATTACATGAAATTTTAAATTTGCAATGATGAAAGAAGTTCAAAATTTCAAAATTTTGAACTCGAGATAAAGAAAAAAGATTGAAGAAAATTGTGTTTGAAAATTCTACTTCTTAACATGTTTTCATCTTGATTATTACTAATTTTACTTTTTTAAGCATAAAATTATTTTATTTTCAAAAAAATAAAAAGTGACTCACATATGTATATTAATTTTGTTATTGTACAGTGTGAATACAACAATTCATCTTTATTCTTAAGTGTAACTACTTTGTAAGAAAAATAAGAGAAAGAATAATAAAAATAAATTCAAAGAATTGAAAGGCATAATCAATGCTATTAAATGCAGTTAATGTTGTTTAAGTTTGTATAATAATGCAACACAAAAGATAAAATACAAAAATGTAATCAAAGTGTTGCATGATTATCTCTCTCTCTTCAACTTTTTACCGATTTGAGAAAAATGAAAAAAGTAACATAAAAGAAGATTAACTTAATCTTTGAATCGGATTTCATACTTCTCATAAATTCTGCGCTATGTGCATTCAATTTATTGAAGGAATTGATCCATTTTGTCAATTTTTTCAATAAAATTCACACTGAAAACTGGACATGTTAATAATTTCATTAAAAGTGCCAAAAGTGAAAAATGACCTCCGAACGGCGGAATAGAAAAATGGGAATCCCGTCATTAAAATAGTAAAATAATAAAATTTTCTCTATTGAAAAATTCACTTTCAATACAAGATTTTTTGAAAATATTATTTTACATTTGAGGTCGATAAACATTGATATTTCATGCACAATCGAGTTAAAAATTTAAGAATTTATTTAAGCTATAAAATTCATATCGAAATAATCGAAAAATCGTTTCTCATGTACATAATTTTTTTAATTCGAAAGCAATAGCTAAGTAAGAATTTACGACTCAACATAATTATAGCTTTAGGTGATATGATATGGAATGAGATAAAATCAATTTCGTATTTCGATTGTCTCGAAAAATTTTATTATTTTACTTTTTTAATGACTCTATATGAATCAATTTGGCTATCTATAATAAAATTTTAATATGTGAATTGTATGTAAAATGATTGCACAATTTTGAAACGTTATATTTTTGAATTCAATTCAAAAGTTATTAATAATTGAATAAATTTTTTATATTTCTTTCAACAGTTGTTCGTTCTCATGCGATGGAATTTTCCTAGGCGAACATTTTTTTTTTGAAATTCATTTGAACAACTCATTAAAGCTTCAAAAAATTAGAGTGAAAATTATGTATAAAAGAGCATAAATCGAACTCATAGAAACAAGTGTACGAAAATGATCAAGTCAAGCATCTTTGTTTTCTTGATTCACTCGCATTTTCTATTCGCCTTTTCAAAAAGAATCGAAGATAATTGTAAGCAAATAATAATTTTCTGAACTGTAAAGAATTTAATTATTTTCTCATTTGAAGCTGTTCAATGTGGAAAAG
>NCKU01001708.1:0-23555 GCA_003675995.1 Dinothrombium tinctorium
TGCAGAATTTGCATTACGCGCATTTGCTTCTTTTGCTGAAATTAAATTCATCGAGTACCAAGTAGATGTTTGCAGAAAGTATGAATTTTGAAAATGCGCTCAATAATGCACGAACGCTTGTTTCACATTTCGAGCTGCACATTGGTGCGATGCTGATTTTCCGAAAATAGTCGATGCATGAGAGCGACTCTCTCTTCCCTGAGGTGTGTAGCAAATATTCGAATAGCAAAACTACATTTCAACGAGATTCATTCGAATGCGAGTTTCTTTTCTGAAAATGTCTCAGCATTCGCTGCAACTTTAATAAGCTAATTAGACTTGAATGATGTGATAAGTGTAGACACATCGGCGAATGGAAAACCAAGAAGCGAATACATCGCTTCGCGTTCATCGATTCTTGCGCCGAAAATTATTACCGCGTTTCGAATGGTGCAATAAAAACAACGCACATTGCACGAAATAATAAAAACTTTCGCGTTCACTTTTACTTTGCAAATTAAATTAAACCTTCCCATTTACTTATTGTTCATTCGATCGAACGCGTTACATTTCATTACGTCGCGAGTCTCATTTAGTCGAAGCGAATCCACACAAGTGGCTTAACGCTTGACACACGCCGCTTATAAAACCAATTCAGAAAGACAAAACTTAATGCGGTTAAATTTTGTGCAAATGCCGATTTTCGTAGAAAAAAAAAACGTTCAGCAATTCAGCAAAGTACAAAAATATTTCAAAATTTTGTCGAAAAAAAGAAATTGAACATTAAGAATACGTAAAATGTAATTTAAAATGAATAATGTTGAATTATTGTACTGAAAGGGGTAACATAAAGTAAAGCTGCGTGATAAACGAATCTAATGCTCAGTTGTATTTCGCTCGTTTCAAAAATTTCGCCTCTCTTTTTTAATAATTAATTTCGCTAGACTTTAAAAACATAAATTTAATCAAGAAATAAAAAATGTGAAAGTAGAATTGCGCTCGAATAATTTATACATTCTTGCTCTTCTTCGTTTCTTCTCTCTTCCACTTCACTCAAATTCTCTTAAATTTTGCGAAAGATCATATTTCTTTACGTGACCTCATCTTGAACCGTTTTTATGTTTAATTTTTTGCTCATAAATAATCAATTTGCGCATATATTCGTGCGATTTAATAATTTCTTCTTTTTCTTTTATTTAATTGCGCGAGTGTTTTTTTTTTAACAGCACTCGAATGAAGAAACACGCGTAATTAAAAGCAGAAACATCGTTTTTGTGTTAGATTAGTAAGAAATTTTTCTCAAAAATTTGTACACCATTCGATGAAAGAGAGTAATAGCAATTCGTATAGTAAACTTATTTTCATCTTCCGAACTCGCACTACCCGAATCGATCGTAATTTGTGATTGCCTTGTGAAGCTTATCTCTGTTTCGAGCGTTGGTTTTTAAAATTATCCGCATTTTCGTAAAAGCAAATAACTTCAAAAATGATTCAAATTTAAACATTTTTATCCGCTACTTATTTAACCACTTTTTTAGAAAAAAAAACTAAATTTAACTTAAATAATAACATGCAAATTTTTTTACACACTTGGCTCGCCTCAGCCAGAATACCTTAAATTTTTTTATATCATTCAATTTCCTTTAGGAAGAACCGTAAAAGCCAACAAAATAAAAATTTGCATCGCTCTTTTGAAAGTTGAAACTATAAAATAAAATGTGTCATAATTTTTAGACTCACAATAGCTTTTAATTTTAATTAAACTTGAATTTGCTTTTTTCAAACAATTTTTGTGGCTTAAGTTAATTTTTAAATTAATTAAGCAAGTAACTTAATCGTAGTTTTTCAATATTTTACAAAATTTTCTGATTTTATTTATTACATCTTCAGCTTCATTACTTCACCGGTTAAAAAAAAAACAAATTGCGTACTTAAATTGTGTTTTAAATGCTGTAAAAAAATTCCGCAAATGTTATATCGCAAAAAAGAAGCAAACGCAATTTAAGAAGTAGCAGAAAAAAATGTTGTTTTCATATACTTCGAGTTCGGCACGCAAACGATTGAAAAGAGAATCAAAACATTTTTCGTCGTTAATATATTTCGAATCCATTTTCGAAAACATTAAATAAGGTAATTTAAAAGCGATATAAACACACCCTAAAAAACAATTATTATCGCTGTTTAATGTTCTTAGTCGAATTGTAACTGAAAACGCTATTGCACAAGTCTTTTTTCGCTGCGTTTCGTTCGCTGAACTTTTTCATTTTGAATCAATTTTTCGACAAAAAAGTTCTTTTGTAAAACATTTACTTAACTTTAAGTATGTTTTGGAAGAAAAAAGAAATTTTCGACGAAAACATCATTTGCTGAGCGATGTTTGTGGCTGAAAAAAGATTTTTTTTATTACTGACAACTTTCGGTAGAAATGCAATTTAAATAAAGAAAATTATAAGCTCGTAAAACTCATCAAATTTTTATTACTTCAAGTGTGTGTATTTTTAATTTCGCGAGAGTGAATTTAATTTGACTGATATTATATTTACACAACCAACTCGAAGTGAAAATGGAAAAAAGTAGAATATAGAAATTGAATAAATTTTTTTTCAAAATTTAAGCGTTGAACAAAATTCAATTTCAATCATTCGAATAAATTCGATTGAAAAAATTTTCAAATTTATAAAAGAAGTGAAATGAAGTAAGATTTTGTAAATCATTTTTTTTTTGGTTCAATTTTAATTTTAAACGATAGTAAGTTTGTAGGTCTGTAATATTTGGTTTACATTAGGATAAAACTTTTTCACTTTTTGCCAGTCTTCAAAAATGTTGAACTCCTCAATTCTCGAGTCTCATAGACTTTTTCAGAATTATTTTAAACTCATTTTTAAACTTTATTTAAAGAACAGCCAAGTTTATCAAAGGTTCAAATAATCTCAGTGAAACAAATCTTCCTAATTAGAGCTTCTTTACGAATACTTCATATAAAAAAATTGTAACAACATTACTTTAGATAGAAGAGTTGTAGCTATTAATATTATTGTTTATCTGACCGAAAATCATAAAGTGAAAGATGCAAAAAAGAGTGCTAAGAAGTGAATAAAAAGAAATCGGCGAAGAAAAAGAATAATGGCCTCGGATTTCAATGAATGCACAACTTTGAAGAGGCAAAGTGAACAAAATTTCAAAAGAATACAATGCACAATGTTACTTTTAAAAGATCGACTCTATGCATTAAAAAAAACTCACGAAAAGAAAATTGTTTGTAGATGACAAATGATGCCACGATCTGCATTGTATTTAATAAGAAAAAGTCATGTTGAGAATGGCTACAAGCTACTTCGGTAATTTATCTTCCTTTAAGTTTTTCACTGGTGAAAACATTTTTAAACGTTCACACAAAGCTCAAAATTTAATTTAAATTTTTGAACTCAATTAGAATGAACAATCAACTATTGTGATTAAAATGATTTTTAAAAACTTAATCATTGCGAAATCTTTTCTACAACTTTATTGTTTTTAAAATTAGTAAATTTGGGGATGGTTAAAGTTTGTATAAACTAAAAATTTACAAATCCATCGCATCATTTCACTTATCAATAATTTTTTTGTGATTTTATATTAATGGTAAAAGAAAAATGTAATAAATAGTCAAAAAGAGAAATTCGTTCATATAATTCATCACCGAATAAGAGTAAATAATAAGAAAAGCAGTACTTAAGCACATTCTCTCTATGATTTGAAATATTGACAAATATGTTTTTTTTTCGGAGCCCAACAAGTTGCTTGATGGCAAGTGAATAGAAGTGAAAAGTCGTAAAGATGATTGTTCGCGAATAAAGAACTCGCGAAAGAAAAGCGATAAGAAACGAGCATTTCGCATAATTAAGTCTTTTGAAGCTTTCCGAAATAACGGGTTGAAAAGACGGACTTTACGAAGTGTTAACAATGATTCTACTTGTTTCGCTTTTT
This sequence comes from Dinothrombium tinctorium, assembly GCA_003675995.1. Classification (NCBI taxonomy): domain Eukaryota; kingdom Metazoa; phylum Arthropoda; class Arachnida; order Trombidiformes; family Trombidiidae; genus Dinothrombium; species Dinothrombium tinctorium. Next base: position 3,946 of record NCKU01001708.1, read on the forward strand.
TCCATAATATCTGTATTTCATACAAAGAAATGCAATCTCGTTGACTTCTTGCTATTAAAGTTATCTTTTTTTCGGACATAAAAGATTTTGAAAAAGCTATGGAAGTATAAAAACTTCGCTTTTATAAACTACATTTTCTTTTCACGGATTCAAGTGAAAAACATGATTGCTGCAAGTTTACGATAGCAAAATCGTTATTTTTCGGACAAATTTCATTTTTGGATTGAAAGAGAGAGTTTCGCCGCTCTTTTTCTCTCTCTCTCTCTCTCTCGCTCGCCTCCCTCTCCACTCACTCTTCTTCTTTTCTCGCCATTCGCATATTATTCTCACTAAATTCGAATTGAGTTTCTTTTCTTTACGAAGCACGAAACATTCGTTCCTCTTTTTAAAAGAATTTCGCTTCTTTTCAAGAGTTCGTGCGTCTTCTTTACACTTTCATTCTCGCTATCGACACTTTTTATCGCATCTACTCTGCAATTTATTCAATTTCTTTGACGAAAAACGCTATTAAAGTATGAATTACTTATGTCAAGTAATCTTGATATCGAACAGTTTCATGACATTTTTAAAAAGTGAAACAAAAAAAAAATTAATTTAAATGTCATGCCTAAATTTTTTTTTAAATATATTTTTATTCTCAAGTAGATTTATCGTATAAAATTTTCAGCGCAGAAGCGATCGAAAGTTTCATCATTGACAATGTTTTTCACTTGAGACCGTTTTTTCTAGTTTAGACAAATTATATTCCACTGTATTAGCGAAACGATGTCAGAATGAAATCTCGTTTTATATTTCGCTCTTTTAGGTGAAAAAAACCAATAAATAGAAAAAATTTTTTGGAGAAGAAAAATTCAAAATACAGGGTGACAATAATATGCGCCAATGTTAATTAAACAGTTAACAAGTAAATAAACTTAAAGACAAATAGTTCTGGTTTTTCAATCATATACTAACTCGTCCAGCAGTTGTGGTTACGATTCTCTATGATAATAAACAATATAATGGAGAGCCTATGGGCTATTGCAATATTAATATGTTCTTGCGCTTTTTAAGTAAAATAGAACATATCTATGAAAAGGTGATTTTGAAGTTGTTTAAGACTTAAAGTTTTAATTATCATGAACTCATTTCATTTGAATTAAAAATGATCTGAATTTTTAACTTTTGGAAAACTAAAATGTCGAAAAAATTGATTTTTGATTTTTGTTTTAATTAATTAAAGGGATTTCAAAGTTTTTCATTGCGTAAAAAACTATAACGATTCCTCCTTAAGATAATGTTTTTATATTCTGTGTTGCCTTTTCAAGCTGCAGTTTTCAAAGAACTAGATAGTTAAAATTGATTCATTATATTTGTCACCCTGTATTTCATGAGTTTTTATAGTATTTGTTAATAAATATAGAACCGATAAAAACTTTAAAGAATATACGAATAAAAGCCTTATAGAGGATTATAGTTTTAAAATAAATGTTAAAATAAATAAAATTTAAAGAATTTTAGCAAAATTTGTAGCTCTTCACAAAAATTTTCTAAAAAAAAATTATCATCGATGGAAAAGATATCCTTTCGGTTTGATAGAGAAGATTTTTATGGTTCCAAATTTATTTTTTTCTAATCTTTTTACATGCTTCATATTTTTCGCAACAAATTCATAGAGCGTATTAATGACGCTTTGAAGTTAACTCTAAAGAAAATTGAAAAAAAGAAGAATTTATTTAAATTACATTGAAAAATTGATTTATTTAAATAAATTAAATTAAATTATTCGCTCACTTTTTTGGTGTCGCTTCTTGATTAATGCGGCTACCGGCTTTTGATTGAATTAAACATTAAAAACTATCTACAATATGTTAAAGTAAATGGTTTTGGGTGACATTATGTTTTTCTGTTATTAATGACAAAAGAAGTTATAAAGCGCAAAATGAAAACGAAAACAAATTGATTTTGATTTCATTTCACTCTCATAAAGATATTATCTTTTCATTAGAAGCGCAATAAAAGGGAAAATATTAAGCTGTATGTACGCAACAATCGTAGATACATTTTATCTGCTTTAAATAAATTTTTAACGCGCAATCAAAACAAAATTTTGAAAGGAGTTGTTCACGCATATTCTCTTAATGTTTGTCATGTTCTTTGAAAAAAAGAATTTAACAATTTTTTTGAATTATTCGAATCAACTGTAGCAATTATTTTATTCACGTTAAGTGTTTGCAAATAATTGAATCAAATTAAAAGCTGATTCGGTTAAACTTCTGTATAATTTAGCTCAATAAATATTAAAGTTCAAATTTTGCGCGTATTAAGTATTAAAACCGCAGACACCATTAAACCTGCACAAGCTAATCAACGCTATCCGATAAGTTGTTCTGAGCACGATATTAACCGACCAAAGCAAAGGAAAATTAATTTTTAAAATAATATTTCGAAAAACTAATAAAACTAATAAAAGAGAAAGAAAAGATGAGCGAGTGAGGATTGAAATATAATAAATGCGGTCTATTGCGATCTGACAGCAAGGGTTAGCAGCAAATTCAGTATTTCTGTTTGCGATATAATTCATGAATCGCAAGAGTATTGCAGAGAGATGATAGAATTTCAGACTTTTTTAAAACTTTTTCTAAATAATCAAATTTTGAGCCAAGATGACAAACATGAAATAATGATTCAGTTGATTGAAGATCAATGATTTAAATTCATACAGTCGATGGCAAAATATTTTGCGATTATTCTCATTAAATTTGCAGGTTTTGTACGTTAAGATGGAAAAATATTCTGTCATTGATTGTAAATTAATGATGAGAAACGTAGATGAAGCGAAATAAAATTAAAATGTAAAAAACCTTTTTAAGCAGTAGATTAAATAAAAAAGTGAATCAATTTTTTAATTCTGTACTTTCATTGGTTGCGAGCAAAGTTTGACGAAGTTTGTAGGTTGAAATGCTTTTTCATTTGTGTTTGTAAGCGAATTTTCGCTTTCTATTTGATTTTAATTGAAAAAAAAACTTGACAAAACTTTTAAAAGCAATTGTAAAGCGGGACAAAGCTTGACTAAAAAGTTTATTATTTTTGACTCAGAAAATTTATTTTAGATAATTCAAAAACGAACAAAAATGAAAAACTCAATTGCTTTTAATTTTGTAAGAATTGCTTCAATCAAAAAAACATTTCTTCTCAATCGATCCGATTTTAGATGAACATTAAATATTAAACGTTTAAATATAAAAAGTGTTTGAATCGTGCCACTACATTTACAACAAAGAAAGCTAATTTAATGATGTTTATTCGTTCATTATTTTTGTTGTTTACAATTTCGAAAAGAACATCGCTTTCATGTAACGCACTGTTTGCGATCACACCTTCTCCATTATTAACGATTGTATTTGTGCGCTGAAGAAACAGCTTAAACGCACAATTGTGTATTAATTTCTTTATGGCATTTATTCGCTACTCGAATCTTACGAGTTATTGCGTTTAAACAGAAAAACAGAGACGCAAAAAAAAAGAAAATTTTGAAGAATGTAATAAAACAGGCAACAAATTTCATAGAAAAAGTTCACATTTTTTGAATCCATAAAATCAGATTGCTTTCTATTCACTTGTTATACGTTCAATACGCATTTTCAGATTTATTTGAAAATCTGATTTAGCAAGATAATAAAAATGAAAAATGATTATACAAGTATCGTCATACATGATTCAACCTTTTTTGAAGCTAAATTTAGAAGCAACATCATTAAATTTTTAAAAATACATCTTGATACACTCGATTGAAGAGAAACATGTTTGTAACGATAATTTTATAAATCGAACAAAAATAAATCTCAAGCTACTAAATTTTATAAAAAGCTTCTAAACGCGAGTTTCTGTTATCATCTTAAAATAATAATTTAAATATTCTGATCAAAAGCTTATGTACTGCACTCTTCAGAAAGGCTTGTCGTGTTTGCAATGCTTTTTGACATTTTAGATCTTTTAAAATTTGTTGTCAGAATAGTAAATTATTTAAAATAGATAATTTATAGATAGTTAAGAAATTACTGCTACAAATTTTTAAAACTTTTTAGTTTGATTTTTTTATATAATTGAGCATTGTACATCTCTGATCAACAAAAGTCTCTTTTCGACGAAGAACAAGACAAAATTCAAATGAAAAAAGTCAGCGTAATCATAATTCTTAAAGCGAAATGTTTAAATTTAAATATCCCAAAATTTTCTAAAAAACTTGATGCTAGTTTAATGTTTGCTTTAAATAAGGAAATGACAATTGTCGATTCTCTAAAGTCTATTAAATACACTTAAAATCTTTGGATTAAAGCGATCTATCTGATTTAATTATTAGTTGAAATTGAGTTGAATTTTGAGGCATAAAACAATTTTTTAATATTTAAAATGAAATTATCGAATTATCTAATCGGCTTAAAAGTAAGATATTTTTGTTTTAGCTTTTCTTGTTATTCGAGCAATTATATCAACATTTTTGGATGAGTTTTTAAAATAAGCTTTTACTTCAAAATCAGCTACGTCAGATTTAAGTTTTAGATAAAAAAATTTAAATCTTTATGTATTCAAACTTTAAGTTTTTTTTTAACTTTATTTCACTGTCTTTGTACTTTATATTTCCAATAAAATATGTTTTTTAAATTTGAAGAATAATTTTTATTGAATTGATGATTTTAATATATTTAAAAGTTCTCAAATTTTACGAAAAAAACTCGCATAAAAATCACACTTAAAGCCTAGAAAATTTGAGCTTAAAAATTTGTAAAATGACTGATTGTGCTTATAAATAATTTTAAAGAATTTATCAAGATAACAAAGTTTAAATTTTAAAAATGAATGGATTTTTGCGCGCAGCTTTTAACGCTGCTACCATTTTTCTTGCTTCCGAAAAGTTATAAAAATGTTAGTTTGATCCTAGATTAGAAAGCAGAGTCGAAAATGTTCCCCAGTGAAGATGAGCTTGGAGAGAAATTAAAGTCACTTAATCGAAATAAATTCGGTTCATATTTCTCAATACTCATTATTTTAAGTAAAATAATTCAAATTTTTTGCTCTATAAATATTAAAATTTTAAAATCAAATTATACTAAATTGTAATTAAAATTACTAAAATTTGCATTTCAGACATTAAATTACTAATGGGCAATTTTTGCAATTTTATAACTTCTGATCAAATATGCAATTAAATCACAAAAGAGTTTGAGCAACAGTTTAAAGACAAAGATCAATGCGAAAATTTGTAAAATAAAAATTGTTCTTCTTATACAAGTTTAGAATTAAATATCTCAAGTGATAATTTAATTAAAAGTGCTTTGTTACATGCTCTTATTTTCGTAAATTCTTTCTCTTATGATTTTTCTTCGCTTTTGTGTCATCATGAAAGGCGAACACCAATAAGATCAAAATGATTTTGTTAAAATTTTCTTTATATATCAAGAAATCTCAATCTACCAGAATTGAAAAATAGATCAAAAAGTATCTAAAGCCATTTTTTAGAAAATCATTTCGAGTTTAATTTGAGGTAAAACATAATAAGTTCCAAACTTTAGATAAGTTTTATGCCTGACTTTAGTTCAATCTTAAGCATAAATAGCTCAAAAAATTTGTAAAAGTGCCCTGAGTGATTTCATTTTTGTGATTAAGAAAAGGAATTAGTGTAAAAATTGTTTAAAACTCACATTTTTTGCGATAAAATTTTATTTCAAACAATTCTTGAAAATCATTTCAATAATTTGTTAAACTTTGTTCGAAATGAATCAACTGTGGGCTTTGCTTTGAGGCTGGCTTTTCGGAATAGTTTTTGACCATCGAAATTAAACCTCTATTTGTGTTTTTGGTTTGTCAGCGAACAATCTTAAACAAATGCATATGTAAACTTTTTTGTTTTTTTTTCTATTTTCGCGCAATTTTAATTTAAGACTTTTATGATTTAAATACTTTCTTTATTATGATTAAAACTTAAGTTACAAAAGACCAATCTTGCATGGAGTTATAGTTTAAAGTTCGTTTTGTGGGCGCACTATTCTATATTTTAACTTTAGCTTCAACTGCTGCTCGGAATTGAGTGCCACAACCTGACTGTTGTACGTCTTATGTTTGTCGTTGACACTGAAAGTAGAAAAGAACAAGAAGTGGTCAGAGTTTTCGCACAAGAATAACTCTACACCCTCGCATATATCATTGACATTGTTAAAAAATTAACATTAAATCTATGAGAGACTTAAGTCTTCCTTCCTTTGCATTTAAATGAAGGATGTTTAGTTCGTAAATCTTCTTAGAAGTTCAGGAAAGATCTTTAAAGTTGTCTGAATATAAGAAGGGAAGTAACTAGGGAAGATGCGAAAGACTTTGCCTTTGTTTGAAGCTTATTTCATATAAATATCGTCACAAAGCTCAAAATACGCTAAAATTTGTTTAATTATTGAAGTCATTCAAATAATAACTGAGAACAATAGTAGCACTACTGTGAATAGAAAAAAGCTTCATTTAGCAATGAAGTATGCTTCACATATGTTAAAATTTTTTCGGTCCAAAACAGTACACTGTGACGACTCAAAACGACTTTTTTGATTGAAATTTGAATTAAAATCAATCATAACGAAATGCGGATTTTAAAACGTTCTTTTCTTATTGTATAAGTAAACTGTTCGATTTACTCCTAGCAAAGCCTAAATAAATAAATTATTATGAATATCTGTTTACAGCTTATTGTGAAATGTAAAGCTTGTAAAGATAAGCGAGCATTGAATTGAACGCTTGTACTCAAAAAGCATTTTAATTTGTTCGAAGCTGGTGAAATATTCAGGCGAAAAGAAATGATAAAGCTTTGATTATGATTCTCGAGTAACAAAGAAAGAGGCTAAATGTAGTTTCTTACCGTGTGGATGGAAGCTGATCATTCAATGTGAATTATGAGATGCTGTTATTGCTTTTTCATTATTGAGCAGAGAAAGCAACGCAATATAAACTATTTAATCAAGAGGCGGATATTTGGTAAAAGCTTGAAAATGTGATTTCCAGCGAAAACTTCTTCACTCAAGGATTTATCCTTCTTTGTTACATCTTGTTTCAATTTACGTTCTCTTCATTCATTCTGCGGTGTTCGCTTCATTTATTAGAAACTGGCGCACGAAGAATATTCTCTAAGATATTGCTTTTCAGTTTATTCTTGCATGTTTCGCAGCGAAAACAATTCTCATAATCCGCTGAATAAAGATGTATTATATGCACTCAAAATCGCCGAAGAAAACGGCAATTTTTCTCAATTCATTGTTGATGAACGCAATAAGCATCAATAATGGTTTAGGTTATTATCAGTGAAACAAAGAAGAGGAAAAAAAACGAAATTCAGCACTAGCTAAATTAAAACTTGCGCATTATTCTTGGATTATCTTGCCGATATTTACTTGCGTTGCTTTTCATTCTAGTCATTGTATTCCATCTGAATGCAGAAAGCAGAGAAATAAACGTTTTTTGATTGATGGGACACACATGTATTCAAATACATGGACCATGTCGCCGAGCTCATAGAGTAATTGATCGGGAAGCTAACAAAACCAAAAATTTCTGGCTGCTGATCAACGGAATAAGAAAAAAAAACATCGCTTAACTACAATATTTTATTTCAATTCACTATCTTTGCTGACAAAATTAATAGCATTGCGATAGAACCTGCAACTAAACTGTTCGAAGATAAAATTTCATTTTGTTTTCTGTTTGTTTCTTCTTTGTTTTCGTCCTTTTTTGTATAGAATACATAAATTGGCGCTTCGACTCTCTCTATCGTTCATTAACACATTGATTTCATTTAATTCTGTCAACACAAGTTCCAATTTCCAATTTTAGAAAGCAAATCATTAAAATTCTACTCGACTTATAAAAATAAACCAACATATGTTTCGATTGTTTAGAAAAGCAGATTTAATTTAAACAGAGGTGTAATTTGATTATTCATTGATTTATGCGCGAAATTCACCGTTTCTGAGAATTAATTTAAACGTTAGCGCTGGTTGAAGTCATTAAGTAGCAACAAAAAAAAACTTTTAGAACTTATCACTTGACTGATTTTAAATGAAAACTTGGAAATTACACGAGAATTGACGTCATACTTTAATTTTTCGTTTAGCTAATTTAGGGAGACTTTTTTTGCAATCTCTTAATTCTGTGTTTTCCAGATTAAAGATTTGGGAACTTAATTTGGAAGCTAAAAGCTTTTTCCACTAAAAATAAACCTCTTATCCAATTTATTGAGTTGTGTAAAAATAAGAATTACTCACATTTTTCTCTAAAACTTTAGAAAAAACACTTTTTCATCAATTCATCTAGAAAGGTTCTTCTCGTTAAATCGCTGTAAAATTTTATTTTACAAGTTATTTAAGCATTCTTTCTTTATGAAATTGTAATTATTAAAATGAATGAGATGAACGAAATTACTTAAAAATAAAAATTTATTGTAAACTCATTAAGAGTAAAATTTTATTTAATCACGTGTAAGAGTGTTTAAAAAATTATTTTTACTTTGCTCTAGTCATTAAAGTTTGTCGTGAATTCTTTTAAAGCGTAAAATTTTATTCAATAAAAATTATTGAATGCGTTCAAAAATATGGCAGTCAGCGCAGTCAATGACAGCCCTTTCAAAATCGATTAATTCAATGAAAATAAACCGCAAAACATTCTGTCGTTGAGTGTACATCCGATTCAGTTCATTCATAACTTGCCAAGAAACGTGAATTATTAAACAACTCTTGCGTTTAAGTCTTGACTTTTAAGCTTCTTTAAGTATAAAATGTGTAAATTAACAATAATTAAAATTTAATCTCAATTCACATTGTGTTACCATTAAAACTTGACCGCATGTAATACTTTCGAAAATCGACTAGCGAAACTAAGCTTCGATTGCTTCCTTTGCTTTTATTTCTTTTATTATTGTTAATTAATAAATCGATTTTTTAAAAAGAGATTTGGGAACGCGAAAATTAAGATTAAAATGCTGATTCGGAGACGAAGAAAGCGAACGAACGTTTCGGAGAAAATAAATCGAAGCGTTTGTAATTTATAATTTGCGAGAGGAGCAAAGTAGAGTAGAGTAGAAGCGGAGCGAGGAGAAAATATGAAAGGAAGAAATCGATGAGTGAAAAGTGAACAGCAAAAATGAATGCCAGTAGCGGCGGTCTGAAGCTCGATTAGAGCGCGGCATCGTTTATCTACGTTTCCGTGATGATTGGAAATGCCTGCTTTTAACTCATTTCGGCTACAATCGGGCTGACAATTTAAAAGTTAGGACAATCTTTCTCTTCTTTCTCTTCTTTCATTTTCGTTGAAAGCAAAGAAAAAACAGAGGAAAGGCAGAAAAGAGATAAACCATATTTCAAAGTGAGTGATGTATGTTTTAAGGCTTAATAGGGGGTGAGACGAGAATCAGAATTTATCACTGGTTACAAAACGCCTTCGCGTACTGCGAACGCACCTCGAGTCAAACACCTTTCAGCTGCTGTCTTTGCGCTCGGATCTGCTCGCAGATTAAAGCGTGTCTCGCTGCGGTTATCCTTGTCTCGATGTGTCTCCAGTGCACGCATCAATATGCAGCGCGGGAATGTCTACTTTCGCTTAACGTCAGTTTATTACAGTTACGTGCACAAAATACGCTTTATTCACTTTTGTTAATAATAACGCGCACTTGTTTTGCTTTCATTGCGAAACTCATCGTTCACTCGTCATTTCGCTAGCGCTCATTATGAACCCGAAACCAACGTTTCTATTCAAACGCACAAAATATGTCGACCAATGTATACTCAAAATGCCATTGCGTATATTCGCTATTTGTGCGCCTATTCACATTCCAGCGTCCGCCGTGTCTTCGCTTCAAATTTGCTTTTCATATTCGCGTTTCTATTAATTCGATCAAACTTGACTCGCATTTTCTTCACTTAAACTTGTGATCGATTGCCGAAGCTGCAATCGGTAGCAACGCGATGAAAGATCTTTTTTTTGTATAGATCAAACGCGATAAACAGAGTTCAAATGAAAACGTTGCATTGTATGCGAAAAGTATGCTTTGATTTACTACAATTTTGCTCGAACTCTACTTTTGCTGCCTCGCTCGAATCGCTTCACTTTTTCGAATGCCTTGTTTCTCGAAATTAATTCACTTTTTGCCGTTTAGACGTGCGAAAGCGAAAAGAGCCATTAAAAAAGCTGACGACGATTTCGACTGATTGTTGAAATTTAGCGAGTCGAAAATGACAAAGGCAAGAATTCAAATAACTGCGCCGCGCTCGACTTTTTCGCTTTTCACAAATTTAATGGATTTCAAATATGTTCATTAAAAGTTTGTCTTATTGCGTGTTCGCATCGCTCTTTCGAAGTCGCTCGTCGCTAAAACAATCGTTGCACAGATTTTGATCGCAACTGTCGACTACTGCCGCTATTGCCACGACTCCCCGTTGTCACATCGCCGAGCAAATATAGCTCGAGAATAGAGTTTATTTGATGAACGAAGCGACATTAGACACATTGATTAATGTTCGTCATTATAATGAAAATAGCTGCTTTTGTGTCTATTGAACTTGTCGCAAACAAATATCCGTTCGCTGTCTTCTCGTCATACACATTATTTAATTAGCAATTTAACCTTTTCCGGAGTCAATTACCTTTTTCGTTCATAGTTCACACGCAGGTGTCGAGCGTTTGATTTGCAGCGCAAATTAAACAAACTTTACAATTCGAGCGCAACACTGAATACAATTTCTATTCGCAGGATACGGAAACATTGCGCCGAAAACCAACGAGGGCAAAGTGGCCACAATTGTTTACGCAATTATCGGCATCCCAATAATGCTTCTGTTTCTCACCAACACTGGAAACTTTTTCGCCAACGCGTTTCGGTACGTGTATCGCACGTGCTGTGGTTGCTCAAACGGTAATAACACCGACCATTCATCAGCCAATCTTCACGCGCACCATTCGCATCATCATCTTCACGATCATTACCACGTACATCACATAGCACTGAACGACGTCGGTCCGAACCAGGGACACGTAATGCTGCAGTGTAATTCATCGAACGCCGATCCTTACAGGAATAAGCCATGCTACACACCTGCTTCGGTTTGTAACGCCGCGAATCAAAGAGACCAGTATGGAACTATTACGGGAGGAGTTCCGACCGGCTGTATCAACGAAGCGGAGACAAAAATTTGTCAAGGAACTGACCATCACACATGCACCGGCACTCTGGGCAGAGCCCACAGCCATTCAACTCCGCACTCGACCCTCCTTCGAAGCGATCGCCATCATCATCATTCTGATCATATCAACGCCGAGATGGGGGTGGGAGGCCCAGTAACTCCTTTTCCTAACAATTCTGTGCACGATTATCAAGAGCGTAAAAAGAAGGTTGCCGTCCCCGTGCTTTTATGTATGTTGCTCATAAATGGTTACATTAGTTTGGGTGCTTGTTTTTTGTACTTCACCGAGGGTTGGACATTCCTTGACGGCAGCTACTTCTGCTTCCTCACGCTAAGTACAATTGGCTTCGGTAACCTAACACCTGGAAACTCTGTGCTCGATGGTTCTGAAAAGAAGCTCATTTTCTTTTCCGCTTACTTGTTAGGAGGAATGGCTTTGATCGCGATGTGCTTCAATCTTGTTCAAGATCAGGTAGTGTTCAAATTTCGTCGATGTAAAAAGACATTCGGATTAGTGTCCGACGAGAGCGACGATGACGAAGAAGAAGCCGCAAATGCGTTACAAAATACCAACAACATGGTTGAAAACCATGAAGACTTCGATGTTTGATTTTCGAGCATTTAATATCTTTGTCCGAACGCAGTAGTTCGGACACGGAATAGCACATTCTTCATCGGTTATTGTCTTCCGATGATAGTGAAGACAGCAAGAAATAAATAAAAAATTATTGAAACAAGCGAAATAAATGTCGACCTCTTTTCGTTTTTAAGATGTAAATAGTAAAGAATTCATTTTACTTTTTTTGTAAATAAGTAAATACGAAGGGTTTTTATTGTATTGTTTAATGTATTGTGAACATTGAATTGAAAATTGTGACCAAAATGTGACTTTCAGTGAAACAAAAAAGAAATTGTAATCATTACGAAATTTCTTAGAAATATTGAAATTTGCGCCAATTACAACTTTATTCGTAACTATTGTGTACACTTTGAACGATCTGTTAAATAAACGTTTTCTTTGGTTACTTTCTTTTTTTACGACAAAATCGGAAATTTCAGTGGTCAAGCAGCGCGTTTGCTCTAAACCGAACATCTTCTTTGTTTCGCTTGATATTTGCTTCGAACAAACTCTCATTTCGTAAGCGGCGAATTTGAAACGCGTATTGATCGCTAAAAAATGAAAAACGTTTTTGAATTATCGGCTTTATGCTTAATTATATATGCCAATCGTTTAAACGTTATCTTCAAACGCAAGACTAAAAGAGTAGATTTTCAAAAAATGAGCCATTTTTTTCTCATATTTGCTACAAAGCAAAGCATTAAGTTTGCAAAATATATTTGAGTCGTGGTTGATATGCAGCTGTCAGAACTTATCTAATGTCGATAATTAAAACTTAATTTTATCGTGAAAATAAAGAAAATTCATCATCTAGCCTCCATCAGATTTTGCAGCAGCCAATCGTATTTATTATATTGAACGCATGATAAATAAATTCATTTATTTCGTATTATCACTCATTCAGAAAAGTCATTATCGCGCATCAATCGCGACCTCAGTCGAAGCATTTAATTTGGTTAATGTCATTTTCTTTTTACTTTTTTTTTGTTATTTATGACCAAATTTAAAAGTGATTCTTTCATCAGAAATTTAAATTTAAGAAGAAAAACATTTGATTGATTTTTGATGCAATGTTTCTATTGATTTACTCGGATAATTAGAATAGCTTTTACTTCGAAACATCGTCGCAAATTAGCTTGAAATTGCAGCGAACGATTAAATTCTTACAATTATGTGCACAGTGACTTATTTAACTAGTTTGAGCTTAGTAACTTACCGACATTTTTGCTTCACACTATTTGCAAGTTTTAATATTTAAAAATTTTACTTTATGTCGAAAATCGATATTAGCAACTATCTATTATGAATTTATTAATTTTCCAGCGATGATTTTGCTTTGAATACGAATCTCCATTGTATTAAGTCATTAATTCAACTTTGTTTAGTTTACGGCAATCTTATTTTCTATTTAATCAAATGAATTCATGAAGCTCGAATCGATAAATGCTAAAAATAAATAAAAATAACGAAATAAATTGAATTATTTTAATAAATTCAAAAAACAATTCAAATTCAATTCATTGGAAAAATGAAGAAGAAAAAAAACTCGAGACAAATGGAAAGGTTACTCAAGCTTTTAAATCTCTTCCTGTGCTTTTTATAAAGCAAGCTATTTTGTATGTCATGAGCTAAATGGAGATAATTTGTCACAGAAGTAGCCATCAAATTGTTTTAAAAAAATTAAAAGCAGAAAAATTCGTCGCGAGTAGCGAGCCAAGCTTTTATTGCGACGAAAGGCATCAACAAAACGAATTGCTGCAAAAGAACATTCGCAAGTTTTAAAATGAAGGCTTAAAAATGCAAAAATAAATTATTGTTTTGCTAAAATTTTCTGAAGCATTGTAAGACTTTGCTTTTGCTAAACACAAACTTTTTTACTCAGTGCATTCATTTTACTCTTTTTTTGGCTTAAAAAGTTAAACAGATTTCAATGCAAAGTTTTTTTTTGCGGGTTTGGTGTGTACCAAAACGTTTTTAATTTCAATATTTATTTTTAATTTGTTAGCAATGTTTATTTTAATAAAGTAGACAGACAAACGACATATGAAGAAAGTAAAGAGGCACAAAAAGAAAATAATTTTGAACAATGCAAATTCGAATCATGCCTAATGAAAAATGAAAATATTTCTTATGAACAAGTGTTTTGTATCAACAAAAATTGCATTAAAATTGCTTAGAGGAAAGGCAAAAGCGCACAATCTTGTGCGGTGAAATATTTTTTTTTTCTTCTGAAGTAAGAAGAGAGTGGTTTTCGGCGACATTAAATGCTTTCTTTGCTGAATTCAGATAAGTAAATAAAAGTCAAATATTATTGATGATGTGGGTTACATGGATTAAATCAATGTTTATCAATATTTTTGCTGAGCTATTCCACTTGTTTAAAATTTATGTTATGTACATTGTATAAATCTAACATTAGAAAAGGTATTACGTCGATGGCATTAGTATTTCGATTGATATTCATTTGATGCATTATTTTAGAATTTTTTTTTTCATGTAAAATCAAAATTATTAACGTTTGAACATAAAGCGAATAGACAATTTTAAGATTGAGAGCACTGTACTTCACTCGAATACTTTCGTCTTTTACTCTATTCAAGCAAACGAGCTTCAAATGATTGCTTTTAAAATTTTAATGAAAGCAACATTTGTAAAGTGAGCTTATTAATCGAGGAGAAAAGGTAAAAACAATTTAAATGTTGAATTAAATTAAAGCAAGTTAAGACTATCAACTTAGTTAAAAACTTTTTGAAACTTTAAAACGCTTTTTTGCAACCGCTGTCGAAGAAGTTTATTTGATCTTGATAATATTTCCTTACGCTAAAAATTGAATTGTTTCGGTGAACGCAAGCGTAAATTTTGAGCATTGATTTGAATAAGTAGGAACAATTCTTTATGAACTCAATATTGTGAGTATATCCAAAAATCGATATTTAAATTTTCTTTGTTTAGAATTACTTTTGGTAAAAAAAATTTTTCAAACTGTCAATCAACTATTTACTGGACAGTTTATCCAAAAGGGAGTAAAGTTATATCAACATGGTCCTGTAATTAAACGAGAAACAATCTCCAAAGTTTCAAAGTTTTTATCAAAAAAATTGTCAAACAAAAATTCGTCAAAGAAATTCAAAAATAAAGTTATTTACATTTAAAATATTGAAAATTATGACTTTCTGTGATTTAATTTAGATTCTACATGTTCGACATCAATTTAGTAATAAATAAGTTAGCGTAGAAGTAAAAATCAAATAAAATAAATTATATTCAAATTCAAATGCAGACATTTTAAATTCGATGTTTTTCAATTTTTATTAAAAAAAATCTGTAGCCATACAGAATTTGTACAGCTTCCTCACAATATTTCGGATAAATTTATTCAATTCATTCAATGCACATAAAGATAATAGGAAATATACTTACAGAAGCTACTGAAAGCTAAATCTAAACATTATCATTGAAATTTTCGAATGAATTACCGCATATTGAACTCAATAAACTTTCATTTCCTATGATTTTAAAAGAGATTCTCAATTTTACTAAATTTTACTAGCTTTTATAAAAATAAATTGTTTATGAAAATTCTACTTAGTTATTTGTCAACCTGTGTTTGAAAGTGGGCACACAATTTTATCTAAGACATAAACAATCAAATTTGGTTAAATTCGCATGTTTGTTTAGTGGTTTATTGCATTTTGCTTCTTAGCCGAAAAGATGTTTCCTGACTTTGAGTATTTTGTTGTTTTTTTTTCTTTTTGAATTTTTTTTCTTTAATTTTGACTGTTTTCGAAGCAAAAACCAGTAGATTTAAAGGTAAGAAATTACTTAAAAAACTTTTCACTAAGTAGAGAAAAGTTAGTTTGATGCATACTCTACCCGCTTTGAGCGCACTGCTCTGACTAAATGAATAATGAAAAAATTTGAAAAATTTAAAACATTTCTCTTTATGCATAATTAACGCAAAAATATAGACTTGATTAGTTTTTGAATTTTTAAAACTCTTGAGAATTTTTTAAAGCTTCTTTTTAAGAATACAAAAAATTCTTTAGTTAATTGCATATTTAAATTATAAAAAAATGTTTTATTTAAAAAAATTGAACGTAGAATTATAAAATGTTTTTAATCTAATATCATCAGCAATAAACTTACAAAGCAAGCATAAAATAAAAAAGTGTTGAGTATTGAGTTTTTAAGAAACAACATGAGCATTTTGACGAGTAAACAGTACTACATATCAATGTCAAAAAGCTTTCTGGACGAAAATCCATAGGAAAACTCCAAAATTCACATAATATTTGCTTCTTTTGAGATATTTAAGTGTGTTTGCTGCGTTCATTTTTTTCCTTTCTTTTCAAAATTATATCTAAATAAGTGAAGCAATTTAAATGATTTTCATTCAATGTTTACGACATTTTCTTCTTGACTCTTGTTGCCTTTGACTTTTCAAATCTAAAGAAGAGATTGAAAAAAGTTTTATTTGTGCAAACTCAGGCAAAATTGAGAAATCACAATTGTTTTTGCATTTATCCGAATTTGAGTACATAAAGCAATTCATCTTTGTTGCGAAAAGTCAAACCTTCGCCTTTAAAAGCATAGCAGAATTTAAGTGCGTCTCGCAATCGAAATTGATGCGGTTTTCAGTTATACACAGTATATAACTTGACGTAAAAGTCTCTCTAAAGAAATCGACTTTTCTAGTTTTTCGCGAAAGCGATGTTTCTCCCAAAAATTCGCATTACTTTTTTCAAAAGGTGAGAACATTGAGAAGAGTGCAAACATTGTTCATTAAATTGGTATTCGCAGAATCGATTTTCTTTTGATAACTCGAACCGGAAAATTTTCTCGCGCTCCTTTTTATTTTGTTTCAATGTTTAACAAGATCGTTTAAGCGATTCTTTTAAGAGATTTTCAAATTTTATCGCAAATAAAATCAAAAAAACTGATTCAAAACGTAACAAATTACCGAAATTTGTTGTATATAATCGAATCGAATTGAATTTTAAAATACTTGAAACGAAGTAAAAAGCGGGTTCCCACTTTTTGTAGACAATTTATAAGACTCTTCTAAGCTCGAATCACTTTTTAAACTCATTGAAACAAGTAAATGTTTCTGAATTCGGTCATTTGCTTTCATAAGCGGTCAAAGTGCTTGAACTCATTCGAGAGAAAAAAAAACGAGAGGAGCGCTAATATTCAAATGATGAGGCCAAGAATTAAAATTGATTTAAACATTTTTTTCGTAAAAGAATGTTTGAATTCGTTTGCTTTGGATGCCACGCTGATGTGCTATATTCATGTTTTGTATGCGTAATTTTCATTGTGACATAAGTTTGCTTCATTAATTTCATTCATTAAATATCGTTTAAACTTAAGCTGTTTTTTAATTGGACATATGCTACGCTGTTTGCGCGTCAAATCACTTTGCGTGCGAGTTGTATCTGGGCTCGATTAATTCTTTTTTTTAAGATCTTTTGGAATACTTAATGACGAGCGCAATTTGACGAAAATGAATTTAAACTGTGTTCAGTTTGCATTATTGGGCGTTTAGAAAATTAAATATAATTTTATTTGATAATTTTAGTCACAATATTTAAGTTTAACTTTATAGTAACATGTTTAAGAGCACTGTCAAAAGCAGGGAAATGAATTTCAAACTTAAATAACTTCAAAATTGTTTCACCGAAAATCCATGGAATTATTAAGAGACAAAAATGTATGTCGGATCTCGTGATTGTTTGTAACAACCTCTGTAAAGGTATGCAAACAGCGAAATTTCAGTCACGTTCACGCCATTTTCACGGTTGAGCTTTGTTAAATCACGCGAGGTTTTCCTGATTTTAACTTTTTTCATTGATAATTAAACTTAAATTTTGCGATCGCTACGCAAAATGTGTCAAGCCAATGCTTCGATACCATTCAAGATCAAGATGATTATTCGTTAAAGTTGCACATATAACTTCTTTTGTTCACTTTGCGTTTTGAGAATGTCTTTTCACACAACCCTCAATTAGTTTGACAAATTCGCCGTTTTTATTGGTGTTTCTTTGATTTTGAAATTTCATTTTGTGCACATTTAATTATTTAACAATGGTGTTAATCATAGTTTTTAAAACCAAAAGTGTTCAAAAGATGAACTAAAAAGCCGTTTTCAAACGTATGATTTTATAAAATGCAAATTCAGTTTTATGCATTTTACCAAAAAGCGGCTTTCTTTGCTTTTTGCAACAAAGTAAACACATGAGTTCGGAAAAATGTTAAAGCGCACTTCATTTTTAAACTTCTTCATCTGTTTACCCTCAAATAAGTGAATTTTGATTTTATTCATGCTTTTTGAAAATGTTTCATGTTACATTCTCATAAAGATAATTTATTTGCGCCCGATAAAACAAAATAAAAATCAATTAAAATTTTATTTTGCTCGTTCTGACAATCGCTTCAGCTATTCTAATTCACGCATGATTCTTTTCACATTAATAGCGCTTTGGTCATTATCTCGGAGAGACATTCTACATCGTTTCGGACACGTAATTCATTTTATCTGCCTAATAATCAATTCTTGTTCAGAAGTTTTCAAGCCATTTACTTCTTAAATCTAACATGTAATTATACTTTAAAGATAATGAAAAAAACGAGAGCTTAGCTGAGTTAATCATCTAAAAGCTGTTTCGAACGGCTCAGGTTATGGGTAGCGAAAATGTGTTGCTAAAAACTAAAAGTAAATCTTTACTCGTCTTAAGATATTTAAAGCAAAAATTAATTTCAAAGCAAGAAATTAAAATAATAATAAAATCACGATTCTAAATATTGATTGGTAAACAAGTTCGAGCGGAGATTCATAATCGAGTTTAGCGTCGTTTCAAACGCGTTAAGCACACGGTCCATTCAAAAAAAAAGTGAGCGTATTCGTGTAAATCGATTTTGGTTTTAGTCACGTTTGAGTTGAATTGCTGAACACAATTTAGTTTTGCAGAGAGAAAAGTGAAGCAAACTTTGTTGCACACATTGAGATTTTCTATTTTCCTATTAAGAATAAAAAGATATCTGCGAAAGAAGTTGATGCCGACACAAGAATGCTCTATGCGCAATATAATTTTTGACATGAAAAAGTTTTCGAATTTGTCTAGAAATTTCGATGTCAGAGCGAAGACCGAAGGCATAATAAAACTAAATAAATCAATAAAAACGCATCTGAAATTCTTTCGCAGAATATTCAACGACATTTATGTATGAAGAATAAAATTTAATTCCATGACAAAAAGTATCTTTTGGCACTTTTAAAAACTTCCAGTTTTTAGCTTTGATATTTATCAAATTGGTAAAAAGTGACAATCGTATAAATAACTTGATGATCTATTTAGAATTTGATTTTATCTAATTTTTAAATCGCAAATTAAAAAAAAATTGAATGATAATCATAAGGTAAAAAACAAATGAATTAAATTTTTATAACAAACGTGTTGAAAAACGAATTCACTTGGGAAGAATTAAATTTAAAATACATCGAATTATACGAAAATTTTGTATTCTTAGAATAGAATTAGAATTTTAGCGAAATTGAGGAAAAATAGAGAAAAAAGTAGCATCATCAAGCGTATTTACATTCATTTTTCGCTTCAAATCCTTTTTTTTAGGTTTTGTCACGTACATAAAAAGAAACATTTTTTAATTGAATAAACTTTGTCTTACAATTTTCGGTTGTTATATTAAAACTTAATCTGCACAAAAAATTTTTAATTACGAAACTTTTATTGATTGAATGCATTGTTTTGTGTTCGTAAAAAGTAAACATAATTTGCAAAATACAA
>NCKU01001709.1:0-23547 GCA_003675995.1 Dinothrombium tinctorium
TATATCTTCTTTTTGTTCTAACTAACACAAAAGCAATTTAGTTAACTTTTTATGAAATCGTCATAAAAAAATTGAAAAACTATTCTTCACTCACTTAAACACACACTATTTGCTATTCACCTTCATTCGAATCTGTTTTTGAATGTTTAAAAACGAAAGCTGTTTTTGTTGTTTACACAAAATTGATAACTGTGCTTGATTTACTTTTAAATGCTTTTAATTTTGTCGCGAACCCTGGTCAAAACTGATGCGTTTCATAGTGATAAGATATTAAATGATCGATTCGGGACAAACATTCTTTCCGAAACTGAACATATCATATGGGTGGGTACCCCGCTTATACCTTGTCAGTATACTGAAGTTTTACCGCGTGGTCAATTTTCTATAACTTGATACTAAATTGAAAATTTTTTTCATTGAAAATCGTCAATTTGAAAATACCTCGTTTTTGTTGCGAATATCGATCATTCTAATGATGTATTCTTTCATATCTCTGCACAAATCGAAAAATTGCTGTTCGCTGAAAATATGAGGCACGTATTCTTCGACAATTGGTGCTTTTCGGCCGCAAATCTCGTCGATAATTCGATGAATAAACTGCAAATCAAATTGAGAGACAAGAGAAAAAACAATCATGAAAACAAACCTCGAAAGCGAGTTCTTTCGCCGCACACTTGTCGAGTAAACTCAGCGAATGCATTAGCGGTTTGTGATCGAAGCGTTGACTTATTCAAATATTGGAGAGAAGCGAAGAAACTAACAGAGAAAACGAATGAAGCAAACGAATGCGAGTAGAAATGTGCTCGAATAGAATTCAGCTTTCAACAGCTTTGAAAGCAGGCGTC
The DNA here is from genome assembly GCA_003675995.1 of Dinothrombium tinctorium. Classification (NCBI taxonomy): domain Eukaryota; kingdom Metazoa; phylum Arthropoda; class Arachnida; order Trombidiformes; family Trombidiidae; genus Dinothrombium; species Dinothrombium tinctorium. Next base: position 846 of record NCKU01001709.1, read on the forward strand.
TTCCATGAAACAAGTAAACGACTCAAGCGATCGCAAGCAGTGAACGGTCCCAAAATGTCGGTGCGAAAAATGGAGAGCGGAGTGGAGGCGAACAGAAATTCGAACAGCGCGTTGTCGGAATTCAACGCCACGACTCACTCGTCGTACATTGTGCACGCGGAGGATTCGATGGGAGGCACCAATACCGAGAACGAGCAGTCGGACGGCGGCCACAAAGACAGCATCGAACCGTTGCGCGAACAGGACAGATTCCTACCGATCGCTAATGTCGCTCGAATCATGAAAAACGCCATTCCGAAAAGCGGCAAAATCGCCAAAGACGCAAAAGAGTGCGTTCAGGAATGCGTGTCTGAGTTCGTCAGTTTTATCACGAGTGAAGCGAGTGACAGGTGTCATCAGGAAAAGCGCAAAACCATTAATGGCGAGGATATTTTGTTCGCGATGTCAACGCTCGGATTTGACAATTATGTCGAGCCATTAAAACTTTACTTACAAAAATATAGAGAGGTAATTTTCCCTAACCAGAGCTTAAAGAGCTCATTGACCACCTTTTTCGTAGGCGATGAAAGGCGACAAAAGCTCGCAGAACCCAGTCGACGGTACTGTGGAAGAGCTGAGTGAAGATTCATTCAACGCTCAATCATTGAATGCGACCATTTCGTTAGATGACAATAATAGTAATCCATCTAATGTTGTATATACTACAACGTACAACCAACAGGTATTTAAAATAAACTAATTAAATAAATGTGCGTTTGTAAACAAATTTTTGTCAGCTGCCACAAGTTCAAATTGGGACATTTCAAACTTTAGATCACATTTCATTGAACCCATGAAAATGAGAAAATTCATTTTTCATTTATTTTTTATACATTTAGAAAACTAAAGACAAAATTGCAAAAAGCGGGAGGTGAGTTCGTTGTTAATGGCATTGTTGACAATGGCTTCTATCCATGCAACAACTTGAATGATATACGTGTTTACATTTAAATACGATTAAATTTTGTTTGACAAAGCCAACGTTTAGCTGGCATTTAGCACAAAATTGTTCGCTCAATTTGAGACTAACGGCCCAATGCTTTGTTTTTGGCAGTTGTTCTCTTTCTCTTTTACTTAAATAGGCACTTAATTGAGTTAGTTTTTCTCGGCTAAAAGCACTTTGGTATTCGACAATTATCGCGGATCTGATTAAAGAACTGCAAAAAGAGGACGCGATAGCCTCATTTGGTATCGCTTCACTTGTTTTCAGAATATTTACACATTCTTTTGCATCTGTGTTTTTCGAAACATATTCAATTAATTTTTCCCAACTCACAACTTCGTTAAAATGCTCCTTGCCGCAGTTAAGACAAGAGATGCTCTTTTGCTTTTTATCTAGCTTAAGTTCGCTAAATTTTTGAAACAAAAGATTCCAATTATTACCTGTTTTGAGAAAATCGAGAAAAGAGCTATTGTTGAGGAAGCATAGATCGCCCAAAGAAAGGCTTGTAATCAAATAAGTTTCATAGAGTTCACTCGTGAGAAGCAATTCTAAATAAAGTGGCCACAAACCGTTTTCATGACAAACTGTCAAATATTCTTTAATCGCATCCTTCTCGAAAAGAATTTGTTTCAATAATGTTTGAAGTTCTAATTGAACATCATTCAGGTGTAAATGCGAACCAGGTTTCGGAAAGCCACAGTCATCACCGCATTTTACATTTCGTGAATAGCCACTAACTTTCAACTTATTCTCTAGGAATTGAATTCGATCTTCAATTGTGCCACTTAGTGGATTTTTGTTGCATTCGCTATTTTCATCCATCAACTCTTTTTTATCAAGTTCTGATTCGCATTTATTTTCTTCTCTTTTTTGATCTCTATTAATGGTTTCGTCTTCGATCTCCTTTTCAATCTCTTTTTGTTTCACACTTTCAGAAACTATTTGTTCCACTTCTTTGTCTCCATCCCAATTCAATTTCAAATCAGGTTCTTGTTGAATGTCTTCCATCTGCGAGTCGAGCAAATGCTGGACTTCAGAAAAATTAGCGAAATCATCACCTCTCTCAGTTAATTGTAATAAAGTTTCTTTTATAAGTTCACGTAATTTTGATTGCTTCTGCAAACACCGCTTAAAATAAATAAAATTTTTTGATACAAATTTTAACGCTTCGACATGTTCATTTATCGTAAATAAGTGTAAAGTGGCCTCTTCTAAAGATAATATTCTTAGATGAGTAAAACTTGGTGTCAAATCTTTTCCATTCCCACGCTTGTTATGAATTAAGAATATATCACGCTGAACGCCATGAATTTCTGCGATATCGTCGTAAATATTTGTCCACAGAACAATAACAGCTCGAACAGGGTCTATGATATATATAGCTGATTGTGGTTCAGACGAATAAGCGACTAGAAAATTATTGAGATCCGTATTGAGGTAAAACAATTTTTGAAAAGTTGGTGAAAATGATTGTAGCGATTGAGGCTTGAAAAGATTTGACTCTTTTGCGTTAAGTACTGAAGAGAGAAAAGTTTTTGGCAGATTGCTTTTGAGTTGATGCGTATAGTGAACACTTCCTTGAAAGTCACACTCCCAAAGCCGTGCTCCGGGTCTCGCTGTGTAAATACACTTGTAAACTTTGCCATTGCTAATTTCGCGCGGAAAAAAGCAAATTCCATATTCTCCAACTGGTCTCGATTTTGTTCCAATCTGCGAAATACTCGATTCTTTCATATCGTAAATAAAACTACGGTTTAGAGTAGAAATAACTAAATAATCGCTGGCCACATCTAATTGATTGATACGTGAATCGACCTTCAGAATAAGAGTTGGCAAAGGAGATATGAGTAAGTTGGTCAATGAAGTGATTTTGTTCACGAAATACACTTGATAGCTTTCGTCGGCAATGAACAGCTTGAAATCGGCTCCTGCTTCCCAAAGCAGGTGAGTGACCGCTGATTGTGCGAAATTGAGCGCAGTGTACAAATACTGCCATTGATTGCTGCCCAACAATTGAATGACGAAGAGCGAGCCTTTCGCAGTGCCGACAGCGAGCAAATTTTGGTCGTCGACAGAGAATGCGACCGCAGTCACTTTGCCCTCATTACTCGGTATCGTGTACAGGTAAACGAGCGCATCGTTTTCGCATCGATGGAACAAGTAGACGCCACCACTCGAAGAGCCACACGCTAAGAAGCGTTCGCAGACGGCAAAGCAAGTGTACTTCACGCGAGAATAGTTTTTGACGGGAGACAAAAGCACGCCATTCAACCGTTCGTCATTCAATTGCGCGACCGTCAGTTGCTCTTCGCTCGCCTCTGCCATTTCATCGCGCTTTTCGCTGCGGCCGACAGATGGAGCGACGCGCTTCGAGCTGCTCGATGCGATCGAAGCGCTTTGCGATCGGACGCAGTTTGAACTTATTTCCGCACAATTTTCAACGCAAATAGAAACGAATTATTGAGAATTCGAGCACTGAACACAGATTTAAATCTCACAGTGAGCGAGACATGACTTCGAAAAAGTTTGCCGAAGTTCGATCGGTTCGCGCGGAATGATCAGTTTGATCGCTAGCGAAGTGAAATCAAAATTAATTTTTTTCTTCTCGTTTCGCAGCAAGATTTATGAGAGTGAAATGAAAGAGTTTTTGTGCGAGAAAAGCGATTTGTTTTCTTGCACAAGCAACGCATCAGCTTTTTGGGTTAATGGTATTTTTGTTGTTTTTGATTAGTTCTTAATAAGACTCATTGTTTGTATCAATTTATTAAACGAAAATTTCGTTGTTTGCTTTAATAAACACATCGAACAGGAAATGATAGTCGACTTCAGTGACTAGCCGAGAGTCGACTGAGTGAGTGAGTGCGAATGAATGAATGAATGAATGAATGATGACCCACTTTCGAATGCAATGAATAAAAACCATAAATACGCTTTGCAGTGAACTCAGCCCAAAATTGAGCCGAGATAAAATAATTGAAATGTACGCGTTGAAGAAATAAAAAAACGCGAATTGTAATTGTTTTAGCCAGAAACGTGCTCGCTTTACATGCTACGCCTCTGCGAGCATTGCGAGCGACAAGCGATGGACACGAGGTTCGAAGCAGATTCGCGAATTTAAAATTCGAAAGCGCTCGAATATTTATTTTATAGCGCTTCATTAATCAGCATTAATGTATAAGTTTAGTTTCACAGTCAAGTTTATGTTTAGTAAATCAATACTTTTTCGTGAATCAAGTTAGAAAAAAAAATTTTTAATACATAAATTGCTTTGCAAAATGTTCTCAAAAGAAAATCTTTTTTCGGTGTGCGCGATGTAAAAGTAGCTCAATTAATGAGTCAAAACACGCTCTAAACTTTTCACTAAAAAGACGAAAAATTTAAATTTATATGATTAACTTGTATACGGCGATCGTTTTACGAGCGAGTTTCGAAAAAGTTTCTGCTCGCATCGATGTGCTTTAAGGCACAGCTAATGAATGCGATGCTTAAACTCATTACATGCACTTATGATATTTGTTCACAATTATTTCTTCATTTTACTCAACTCGTCGTTGTCATCAAATTTTTTGATGAAAACGTTTGATTTTCTTGCGCTTTTAAATTTGTTTACCGCTGCCACTGTCGGCGAATACGGTCATCATTCGGACGACAAATGTTACTTTTTTTCGCTCAGATAATCATCACGAGGAAATTCCCGACCGGGTGTTCACTTCGCTTCGACTGCTTATCTCATTCATTTTTTAAATTAACAAAAAACTGTTAACGTCAATCTGGCGAAAATGCGTTTCTTTTTGAGACATGAGCGTAAATGATTTGCCATCAGTTGGGTTCAATTAGGCGACAGCAATTAACGCATCCAATATGTGTTTTGAATTCGCTTAAGCCATATAATTACGTCTACCTCAATGCCAAAATGGAGCCTTAAATTAAATTTTAATTATTTTTTTCTCACTTCAAGAGAATTGCGAGCGAAAGCGAATTGAGAAAGCGAAAATTGCGAGCGAAAGCTATTCTCGTGTATTAATTATGGCGAAAAAAACACGAAAATTAAATTTATGCGCTCGTTTCGTCTTGTTTGTATTCTTTATTGAATATTCATTCTTCGCGAAAACAAAAGAATCAATAAAATTTATGAATTATTCATTTCAATGTGTTAATCTACTAAAAGCAAATGCAAACAAAATTTTCAACATCAACAAAAGCTTGCATCATATCGTAAAACACAATTTCTTCCGGTGTTTTCCGATTACCGACGAGCTGTTCGAGTGTCGATCGCTTTTCAAAAGCAATTTCGTAACACTCTACAGGTGCCGGATTTATCAAGAAAATCAAATCCGCTAAAGTGTTCGACTGCGGTCTTGCAGTTTGATACAGTGCGATAGCGGTCTCGGATCAATGCTCAGCTTGCTGTCTCCACTTCATAAAGTTGCGTTTACGTAGATTTTATTGACAAACGGCATCAAACGAATGGCAGCTGTTACCGTTTTGCCGTAGAAATTAGAGAAATTTCGCTCCGAATCGAATATTTAAATTGAATTTTGCGAATCGAATTATTAGTTGAAGTTATGAAGCTCGATTCTCGGTATGATCAGCGCATATTTTCACACGAGTTTTTATTTAATCGATTTGAATCAGACGATCTGCTCGGTACGAAGGTTTTTCGCCGTTGGTTTCAAGTGTTTAAAATTGCGTTTTAACATATTAATTCGTGAAAATTTATTCGCTCGCTTTACCGCGCTATGAACAAAAAAAGTGAGCGCAATTAAAATAAAACGCATTTTATTTATTACGTTTAACAAACAACTCACTTCTCACTAATTAATGTCGCACATTTATCAAAGCGTTTTATATCGGCTGCTTACGATTAATTTTACGCACGATACTATAAAGCATTTTAGTTAATGGCTTCAATCGCCATGTATCGCTTGTATTCATCGCTTATTTGAGCGTTGAAGTAAAAGAGGAACGAAGAAGCAGCAGCAGCAGCAGCGGTGACGAAGAAGAAAAAAGAAGTAGAAGAAGCAACTCTTTTCCCATAAAAATTTTTATTTTCAAAATGACATCATTTTAAAGAAAGAAAAACAGCGACATTAATTTGTGAGAAGCAAAATTTGCGAAATGTGCACAGTTGAAGCTAGCGAGATGATCATTCTGAATGCTTAATGAATGGCGTTTTCGCGTAAAATTATACATCCTTTCACAGGATCCATTCGAAGCCCTCCCGAGGTGAGCACTTTGCGAGAAAAGCATCACTTTTTACGCTCACAAATTAAGTACATTTAATACCGAAGATTACAGAGTGTTACACTTATCCTTATTCACCATTCGAAATGCGATTGATTTATTGTCGCGCTGCTAAACTCGGCTTCAAAAAGCATGAGCTCGAGTTATAAATAAATGCGAGAAGCAAAGCCATGCTTTAACTCCTTTCTTAAAATTTCATTCAATTGGTTTGTTGCATCTGTAAAAATTAAATTACTTCTTCTTCTTTTTTTGTCTTTGCATCAGAATCTGAAACTATAAACATAAATCATTCGCTTCTTCTTCTTCGCCAGCTATTGGATCAACAAAGAAACTGTTTTGTGCACACTAAGTGGGTTGCAGAGGTGTAAACACCTGGTCCATTGACTACGCTCGAAACGCTTTAAATGGTCGCGTCGATGCAAGCTGCGCACAGACGGAATTGCAATTGAAAATTTCACAGTGAACTCGGTCGAGAGTAAAGCATCGGAATCGGCGAACAGCAGCAGCAAAAAGCGAGCGGCCCAAGAAGTTTGCCGACGCTTTTCGAGCGCAATAAATATGAAACGCGCTTTTGAACAAGAAAATGAAAATAAATATTTGAGAAAGAAATAAACATTAGCAGCGACAATTAAAATATTGAATTGCAATGCGAATGATTTGTGTGCAATTAAAGATTTATTCGAAATTTATTCAAAGCGCGCTTTATAATGAACGCGAAAGCAATTACGCCACTTGAAATATGCAGCGATATCGATCGACAAAATTGCTCCGAAGAAATGCTTCGAAAAATGAAAATAGAAGAAAATTATTTCTAATGCAAGCGACTCGCGAAAATCAATTGACGACACTCGCCGAAAAATTTTTCTTCTTTCATTTTGGTCAGCTGAAGACGCTATTAAATCAGGTAATTAATTAGCGACCAATTTGTATTCTGCACACAGACGCGAGAAAAAGCGGCTCGAAAAAAAACGAGTTGCACACAGAGTCTGAGAAACAGTCGACTTTTTTCGCCGTAATTCTCCGCAGAGTAAACTTAATTATTGAGAAGGCTTAACGTATGCGTTTTTTATGCGCTTTGAAAACGCTCGCAGCCAATTTCGTTATCGAATATGTTTTGAAAAGAGAGAGAGAGAGAGAGAAAAAACGCAAAGCTAAAGTATTACTCTTACATTTGTTGCAGCTTTTCGAGCGCAAACGAGCGAAGATAAAATGGTAAAGCATTCGAAAACGCGGCGAGTGATTCGATATTAAAAACAATAGGCGAGTTAAGTGCGCGGCGAAAGCCGCCAGCGCCCGTTTACGTTTTAAATGTGTGCACATTTTCAATTGTATGAAAGCATATTTAAAGCGTATTAGAAACGACAGATTACGCTTAAAAAGCAAAGTCTATTTCATTATCTGAATTGCCCGTAATTTGTATCAATAATGCGTTTACGAATCGTGACGGATAAACCGAATTTAAAAATTGTCGTGAAAATATATTTCGGATAAAAGATCGAAGCTGGCGCTTTATATTCACTTCGTGACTGGCGTTAAATATAGTTTACTTAAAAAAGCAAATTCGAAATCGTGTGACATTTTTGAGTTATGAATAAAAAAATATTTCTGAGTTTTCAATTTTTAACGCCGATCTCGGCAAAGGGCGTTGATTTGAAACAAAAAAATTTTTCAGGACAAATGTGCGAAGAATTTATTAACTTTTTTTCTAATTGCCTTTTTAGATTAAAGTTCGTAAATCTCGTTTCTTTTTTGCCTCTCGTCACACTGTTTATTACATTCGTAATAATTTTCGCGAAGTAAGAAATTTTTAAATAAAAAGAACTTTAAAATGCCATCCGTAAAACGTGTGCGTTCACTTCGCCGAGAAATGTTCACATCGACGTCTTTTCCGTATTTTAAGAAGCAGGAAATTTTCAAATTTCGATTCATTTCGTTTTCGCATGTAAATCAATTATAAGTAAATCACTCGAGTCGAAATCGCATTAACGAGCGATTCAATTTGCTTTCATCTCGCAATGCGATCAACATTCGTTATACATCTCGAAATAAGTGATGCAAAGTGATACAATTTTTGCTCTCATTGAAAACTATTGCGTTTTCATTTCAACTCATCGTGTCGAAATGAGATTATTTTCGAGCAAAAGCGTTTTCGTGGCTCTAACCGCAACTCTTAATCGTCGCACGCTAAGTGTAATAACGGCAGACGGGAGAACGAATTCAACGCCTAAATTTTAATTAATGAGCGTTTTAACTATGAACAAAACCAACGTTTTAAGATTTTCAAAGAAAGTGTTAATTTTGATTGATCACAGCGCGAAAAGTACGGAAATTAAAAGCTTGCGCTGTGTGTTGACCACGCAGCTTTACTTTCTTCTTGAAATTTCAAAGCTCGTGCAAAACGTCAAGCTAATTTCATTCAAAAAAATGTAATTAACACGTAAAGCGAAAGCGAAATCGTTCATATCTTTTCGCATTCGATCGAATTGTTTCAAAGCAAGTTTCAGCGTCGGAAAAGACGTTTAATCTTTTCGATTAACAAGAGTGAAATTTATAACTCAACAATTTGAAAGCTAAATAATACATATGTCAACCCGATTATGTATTTTATCTTACAAGTCGTAAACTTATTAATTAATAAAACGTTGAATTCAAAAACAAGCCGCGATCAAAACGATTTGCTTTTGAAATTCGAATCGAGTTTCAATTTTTCATTTATCCGCGAGCGAATGCTTGAAAGGCTAATTTTATTGCGAAGCGATGCAAGTTTCGAGTAACGCTGAAAAGAAAAAATGTCTTCTTTTTAGCCGTAACACATGAACGCTGTCGATTGGGTTAATACAATACGCGATTTTTTTTCGACGTGCAGCTGAATAAACGCAGTTAATGGGAATAAACGTATTATAGTTTTGTGTTGTGAACCGCGTACTGCCACTGAAAATTCAAAAGGCGTGACGCGAAATGCGAAGAAAAAAGTAAAACTTCATAATTATATTACGCATAATGAGAGGTGAGAAACGGGCACTTCGCGCGACTCGCGCGATCCGTCCGAAAGCGAAGAATGATGGAAAACTTTGTTTCATTGCAAAACTAATTATTCGAGAAGCGAAGCTTCAATTGCGAGCCAAACACTTGTTCGTTGATTGCGAGCTGAAAAAAGGACCACAAAGAGAAAAGAGAAGAAGTGTGTATGCAGCCATTCATTGACACCATATCGCATTGAAGCATAGAAACTGAAAATCGCTAATTACGTTCTTTTTTAAATCGCTTTTTAAAATTCATAAATCATAATATTTGAACATCAATTATTTAACCCTTTAAAACTTTTGAAAGCGTAAAAAGTTCGAGAAATTTTAATTGCTTTGGAAGCGTGAAAAAATCGCTGCGTTTCTTTCTTCGTTCGGCTCTTTTGCATATAAATAATGCAAAAAGGGTTGCAAAAAGCGTTGCATTAAAATAGAGTAAAATTTGCAATTTTCAAATTTCGTTAGTCGCGAAAATTAATTTCGCATTTATCTGAATGCGGCGTTGAAAAATTGTTTTTTATAGTTTTCTCCATTCTCATCTCTCATCTCTCATTTCTCATCTCGCTCGCCGCTGCTTCGCTCTCTCTGCTCTCTGCCAGCATTCATTTCGGGAGGCTGAGAGATGGTATTTTGTTGTAAAAATGTAATTTTTGTCTGCCTTTTGAAAAACGATCGCGAACAGCGATAGTATGCGAATACAGCAACAGATTCGAACAAAAAGACGGATTTCGTGTTAAAATTTTGAATAAATGTGTTGAGGCGGAAAACAAAAAGGTGCTATCCCCCTTGTTAGCATTCAGCTCAGTGAGATTCATTGCGAGAACCTTTGCCGCCAAATTTGTGAAGTGAAGAAGAAAGAGGAGAGAAACTGAAGAGAGACCAAAAATTAATAAAAATGCTAATTTTCGCATTGTTCCGCTCATAAAAGTTGGAATTACCGAAGCCGAGTGTGCAGAGCGATTATGCATCGAGGCGCAGGCAAATGAATTTTGAAGCAAAACTCGATCGACTTCGGGCAATCGCGGCGAACAAGCAACGAACACCATTCGTACTACGCTCGCCACATTTCGCGTTATTGTTTATTATAATTTTCAGCTCGAATAAAAAGCGAAGCTGATGAAAGAAGCATATGATTGATAGATGCAGCAGCAGTTATACTCGATTCGCTTTCGCCATTTATCTGATCACTGCGCTAATGATTGCAATGAACGATGCGTTTTTAAATCATAATTTTCGGTATCAAAGGGGCACTCGTAAAGAGTGTGTATTTAACACCGCTTCATGAAGAGAAAACAGCAATTTGTCTATTCGGGCTTCCATTGTGCGGGAGTTGGGAGTGAACACAGCGAATGGCGAGCGCTGGCTCACGATTGCGAACGAAAAAATTTTAAAATCAAATTTTACAATTCAAAAATGCGACGCTCTAAACGCGGAGCGGAAAACGCGAACGGCGTTTCGAGTCGGCGAAATTAACGCGAAAACAAATGTATGAACGCCTACTTCACTCATCGCCTTTTCAGGCCGAACGATCGACGACTCGAAGTGGCTGCGTTCGGCAAATGTTTTTTCTCTCGCCAATTCGGTTTCAATTTGATTTCTTGTTGCGCGGTTTTGATCCGCAAGGCTCGAATGCAATCGCCAATTATGCTCGAAATTATTATTGCATATTCGTGCACTCGGGTAATGAGCTTCGAGTTGAAGCGAACCATTCTTCTGCACGACCCAAGTGTGTGTACAGAAGAAAGAAGAGGAGATGAGAGGAGCAAAAAAAAGTTGTTACCTTCTTTTCGTCAATTGCAGTTTAATATATATACACATACGTATTACAATAAGAATTACACTTTGTTTTGTGTACGCGAAACGCTAAAAAGCAGCGCTGCTTTAAGTGAAAATTCAAAGTGAAAAAAAGCAAATTTTTTCCCAAAAAAAAGCAATCGCGAGTTGCACGTTTAGTGTGGGACGAGAGGACGAAACGCGCTCGAAATTTGCTTATTTCTCGATCGCCGAAAACAAAAAGCGTTTCATTTATTTCAAATTGCGCCGCTTTTTGTGCGAAAATATTTTCTCTCGCGATTAGAATTTGAATAAGAATTAGAATTAGTTTCAAAACGATTACCGACAGTTTGACCCCATTCGCTTCTACTTTAATATTTTTAGTATTTAATGTACCTGTCATACAATCAAGCAATCATCTCATCTTTTTTCCTTGTGAAAATGCCTCGCGTTGCATGCTCGAAATCTCCGCCCGCGTTCGATCGGCCAGCCGTCTTCTCTCATGCGATGTGTAATTTTGGAAGTGCTTTTCGTTTTCAAAAAGTTCTTGCGCTTGTAAATGATAATTGCTTGTTTTAGCGCGCCTGCTACAATGTTACAAGCGCAGCAACAGGTGAGATCGACAATTAAAACCGATCTAAAGCGACTGGCTAACGAATGCTCGCAGTGATCGCCGCACCCAACTTGTTGTATACATCGACAGGTATGCACACACACACACACAATGCGCTAGTTTCTAGATTTTGTGTGCGTACACGATGCGCTCAGCGTGAATACCGTTTCTTCCATCACTTTCTCGAGAATAATTTTCAATTGAACATGTCGAGTGGAATATTATTAATTACGTTTGCCTACCTCTCTCACTATGCGTCCGCGTCTGATCGTCGTTTCCAAGTAGCGCTTCGCTCACTTATCGACCGACACACGCCAACCTTCAGTTCACTTAGCGATCTCTTTGTACGTAAACACTGGCTTCATTCTCTGCTTCGCGAATTAAAATCATATAATAGCCATTGTTCTTCTTGTTTGACGTTCGCAAATGAAACGAACATTTATTTGAAAGGCAGCTTTCGTGCGCAATTTCTGAATTCGTTCGCTTCTTTTTCTATAAATGAAATTTTTAATTATATTTTCGTCGATGTTATAAATAAGGAAATGAGAAATTAACAATTTTTACTCTCCTCACTCAGCCGGCGTTCGCTTTTTGCACTTTTAATCAAACTGTCAAAACTGAAAATTAATCAAGCGAAGTTAATTGAATTAAAATTGTTGTTGAACATCAGCTAATCAGTTGTTCAAACGTACGCGCTGGTGCATTTTAATTCGCTCGAATGTTTTATGTTCTGTTTATGTTTTCTTATAATTTGTGATTTTTCGAAATTCTCGAGACTGAAAATATTTTATTTTTAACGTCAAACTTTTTTCGAAACAATGTTTCATGCTTGCGCACAATTCTTTTTTTAACTGATTTTATAAATTATATTCGAATCTCGGTGATTTTTGTAAAAGCTGCTTTTCGCGAGCACAGCGTTAGTTTCAAGCTTCAGAATCGAGCAAATTTAACTTTTTTTCGAGAACCATTTATTAAACACAAAAAGTGCGCTTTGCTTTAAATTATTAATGGATACGAAAAGTAATTTTCTAATAGAAGAATTTTCCAAGCAATGTACTCCGGAGAAAAAGTTAAAAGCATATTTCAAAGCTCAATTTAAATATAAATCATTGATTGCAATTTTTAAATACAAATTTTCATCGGAGCACTTTGCGCAAACCATTCGTTACTACCAGTTGACAAATTGACCCTTTCGGACAGAAAAAAAAATCGCTGTTCCTGGAGGAGAGGAGCAAGAGTATAAAAAAATCTTACATCTGTTTGCTATTTGCGGCGACGTCTATAGAACTTTTAAATGGATGCGAGACTTTCAATTTTCATAATTCCGCAAAAACGTTATGCATCGCATTAGGGCAGCATGAAAGTGAAATAATAAAGCAGCGGTACGTTTTTTAGCCGCGGTAATGGATTTTTTCTTGCGAAAATATAGAGCGAAATGCCATTGTTTCGGGCGATGGTTCGTTGGCGCAAAAAAAAAAAAGAATCGCTGCTCTAAAAATAAATTACAAATTGGACGTGAGTACGTTCTCCTTAATACAAATCTCATTGTATCCATTTATACACACACTTTAACCCAATTTTAATTGAATCGAAAGTAAAAAAAATGTATTCACTTCATGATTAAAGTAATGAAGAGGAAAAAACAGTACGCAACATTATAAGCTACGAACGATTTAGATGCTCGATTATCTATATTAGACTTGTAAGCGAGAAAACGGCACTTGGCTTAGCTTTTTTTTTGTTACACAAAATTTGGCCAACAAGTAATGGAGCAATGCAGGAATTTGATGATTTCTTGTGTTCGCGAAACGATGAGAAATCGGTGCTGGCTTTAATGAGATCTATTGCCGAAATGATAGTCGCTTGTGTTTCGCCGCGTGAACTGTAGATTTTTAACGATGCTTGAATTTTGCTTGCGAAACGTTTTTCACAAGTTTCTCCATTGTAAAGTTTGCTCGCACCTCCCAAATGCATGGCTCGTTTAAGGTGCACATGTAATTTACACACGGAGCTCGCATTCGGAGTGGTGATCAACGTTTTCACACTTAGCTCGCTCTGCGATTGCATTGTGAAAAGTGTTATTACTTAAGCCGCAAATGTAGTCCTTAATTTGAGCCTCGAGAAATAAGCACCCGTCGTTATGTAATAACAAAGCTTGCAATTGACGTATGTGTCAAAACGAAGGAGACAAAGAGCGTTTGCTGTGCAACGTATATTTTTTTCATCTGCTCGTTTTCATAAACAATCGAATCGTTTTTTTTCATTGCCCGCTTCGCGATCGAAGCAGCGAAAGAATTTCAGTTCGCTCGAAATGTTGTATGATTATAGCGTGCAGTAAATAGAGTGCAGCAAAAGCGATTCCCTTAATTATTACATATGTTTCAGTTCTAACGAGAGTTGAAATCGGTATCGCGAGACGTATACTTATGACACGCGTACCCGCGAATTTCGTTATTTAACTCGCTATGCGTTGCGTTCGGTAAACGCTCGCCAAAAAGTTCGGCAAAAGAGTGAAAAGCGAGCTTCGTGACTGCAGTAAACCATTCTTTGCGCTCACAAGAATGAGTTCTGTGTCGGCACTGTTCACTTTTTTGTCAAACAACACTTTATTCAAAAATCGGAGATGCCTCGTTTTGCATAATAATCACATTAATTTCGGGTACTTTTGCACCCAGTCTCGTTACGAGCCCGTCAAGCCCTATATCCGTGAAGGGCTTGGATTCCAGCAACGCAACGGGCCTTTTTCATTGGGCGTACCGTCGTGTGTTCGAGCCGTTTTGTTGTACTCGAGCGCCGAGCTATCTGAGAGAAGAGAGAATGAGAGTCATAAGTCAATGGTCTAACCATTGCCCATAGCCAGCGTCGGCGTCACACCGTTGAATCCCGTGAAAGCTATAATTACACTTAAACAATGTTCATTATCTGTAATTATGCAAATGGACATCTCGAGGCGCGCCACGACGGATTTATTCTTCGGGAAGCTGTCAAGGATTCTTGTTCGGGCGCTGATCACGTCTCTTTATCGGATCGTATCGCATCGAAAAACTTTATACACAACACACTTTCGATCGCATCTGCTTCGAGGAGACAGCTTCTTCTCAGCGGCGGACAGCGGAGAGCGAATATCTGCGAAGATCGATGCAGCGCTCTCCGCTGCAAATAAGCATCGATACCACCCCTTGTTTTAACACTCGCACAACGGGTCAAATGTTACGCCGAAAATATTCTTTTAAAGACCATTTATTAAAAAACCGTAAATGAACGTTTTTTACTCGAAGGCGTGGAAAAAGCGAATCTTTTTAATGCATTGCGCTCAGGGCTCAATTATTCCTCAGCCTTTTTAATTCGTGAAAGGATCGTACTTCCAAACGATTAATTAAATACCAATTTACTGCTAATGAAGCTTTAAATTGCTGCAACCTTTTTATATAAAAATATCGCGTACAACTTCATATATTGCAACGCCTCAAACGAACGGTTATTGAGAAATCACTCCGTCGGAAAATGTCTTAATTTAATTACAGATTCACTCTAATTTCAACCGATCATTAATCGTGCGCTTCAGCTGTTTCTCGTTATCTCGAGTTGCGATGTCTGTCAGCGAAAACTTACCAACGCAAGCCGCGTTTAGAATGCAACGCTGACAAAATCGAGCGAGCGAACACGTTGCACGAAAATTCAAATGCTCGAGCTTATAGGCTGGCGATGCATTGCCAAACTCGCATTGTAGCATATTTATGTAGCTCGAAGCAGGAAACAGTCCATTTTATAAAGCAGTCGTCTAAAGAGATGATTTTTTTTTGTGTACAACGCTTTCGGCCGGCATTTGCTGCGAACGGTGCAAAAAAGAGCAAAATAAGCTAATGGACAGTATTGACGGAGACAAGCGCAGAGGCGAAAATCCTAGTTACGATTCTATACGAGAAGATCCCGGTTGATGATAAAGCTGACGACCGACCATCTGCTTGATCAGTTGTACAATGTTCGAAAGCGCTCAAATAGGTTTTTGAATCCAGCCTAGGACACGATTGTCAAAAATTCTCTTCTCTCTCTACGCTATGTTCTAAACAACAAAGGCGTACGACATTCAAATTGAAGCGATTTCGATATCGATCTCTTTGACTGGCCCAAAAATCTTTTCGTTCGCCTATAAAAACCCATTTACTTCGACTAAATAATGGAGTCGAGCGCAAGAAATGGTACAACTTATGTTCAGATGCTGAGATTAACGGTACTTCGAATAGATTTGCAGCGTTGATTGCCTTATTATTCGGTTCAGATTACCGAACTTTATATGCGTTTTGAGTTCGAGAGTAGCGAGCGGAACATCGGCATCTTTCCGCTCGTTCGGCAACATGGAAGAAATCAGCGCACCGAGTATATCGAACATGTATCTGATAAGCTCACTTCACACATGATAATCAGTAGATATATCCACGCCAAAGTCAACTGTAGAAAAAAGTCAACTTTGTTGTGCGCGAAAGAGATGCGAACACAGGTGAAAGCAGATTAGAAGCCGATGGCAGGTAGCTCGCGTTTATTGTGTTTGCTTTCGCGAAACCACAAAATCGTTGGCGTACAAAATGATGCGAACTTTTGATTCGCGCAACACAAGTTTTATAAAGCATTTGGTGAGAGTGGAAAAATAAATTTTGACAGAAGTTGCCGTACGCTAAACCATTTATCATTAAACCAGAAACCGTTTCGGTAATAGAAACTTTGCGAATCTAAATCATCGAAACTCGAGTTAATTTGTCATTGAAAAATATACGTTACACTATAGTTTAGCATACTTTGTAAACTCAATGCATGAACTCAGAAACACAGACACACATATATACACTCGATTCGCGGAGATCATCTTTCTTTGTTTGGCTTTGGGCTCGTTTCTCTCGCCAAAATTTAGAAATTTTCGCTTTTCACAAAAGCCAAAATAATAAAAGTATTTTTAAGCGGCACAAAACGCGCTCGTAACTCAATACGGAGAGCGGGTACCGCATTCCGCTCGCAAAATGCATTTGGGAGGCATCGTGTTTCGTGTTACATCTCTTGCGAAACGCATTAATCAAATTCGTGTGTGAATTCGACAAAAAATTATGCTTCGTACTACGATTCTGCGGCGGCCCGTTTTCTCTTCTCTGTCTCACTCACTCAGTGTGCGAGCGAATTCATATATCGAACAATTGCGCTGCTTATCTTCAAAGTGATCCAATACGCGCGACAGTGCCACTCGATGAGCTAGCAAGAAATTGGTCGACACGATCAAAGAACATGGCCAGCGCAAAATGTATATCAAGTTGCACAATCGGCTTGCTTCAGCTGATATGTGTGGTCCTAGTGCTGAACCATGCGCGCCTGCACCCATTATTTGCTAATACATCTCCATTTAGAGCGAACAAAAATTATTCAAATTTTACTTTACAAAAGTGAAACCATAAAACACTCAATCAAGCTCTAAGTATAGCTGCATTCATTGTGAGTCTTGTATTAAAATGTTAGTTTTGAAAAAAAAGCTCAAAAATATTTTTAATAATTTGAAGAGAAATGTAACTTTCTCGAAAGAACGCAGTCCTCGAGGCGAAGACGTGCCCCTCGTTCGCGTTATTAGCACTACTAAACAGATACTTTGAAAGCAAACGAAGTGCTTTATCACCAAACGCTTAATGTGCCTTTTATTTTAATTTGAGGCAAAAATTTATAAGACGCTCGCTTCGATTTAATGCGCACACGGCGTTTGCGAGCGCCAAGTGGAAATTTCGACCGTTTGCGGGAAAGTTGCTGGCGATTGATTGACATTAAGTAAGCGAGATGCTGATAAAAAGCAAAAGCAAATTAAATTAATGAGAGTGTATTTGGCTGAAACTTTTCTTATGCTCAACTTTTTGATTAATTAAGCAATTGTAAGCGAGCGAAGTGATTGCCCCTTCTGGCAGCGAGAAACGCCGAGCAGCGGACAAAGCGAGTGTCGAATGGAAGCTGTCAAATCGAGCGAAGCATCGAAGCTTGAATTGACGGCATTTCTCGAAATGTATTCTCGCGAAAGTAGCAAAAAAAGTTTGCGAGTAAATGGCGGGCAAAAAACTCATTTTCTCACGACGACAAGCATTCTTTTTATAAGAGGATAAGGATAAAGATTAGTTTTCACAAATCAATGCGGTCTCTGCGCGTAGAGCGATTAATTCTACGCCGCGGTCAAAAAGGTTCGGACTTGAAGACATGTTTCGAGACGAGTTCAATACTTGCAACACATCGCTATTGAAATTAGGTTCGCGATCCTTTATTGACTCGTCTTTACAATGAGTGAAGTACTTCACGTTTCCACCTTTGCGTATTGTTATTTTTGATGAATTGCGGACACAATACGCTCTCAATGCAAGCGTATACATTGCAATGGTAAAAGAGGTTCAAAGCATGAAGTCAACCGTGTCCTTACTTTTGACAACGGCCGTCGAAATGGTCAAATGTTTGTTTTACATATTTACTATTGTTGCTCATTCAACTGAATCCTCTCCATTTGTGTCGTCTCTGTTTTGTACAAGGAATAATACGCGGACGCTGCGAGTCGGGAAACACACGGCGCGAAGGCAAAAAGCGGCGATCGAATTGGCAGGCAATTGTCTTTATATGCAAATGTGCGAAGCGCAACCATTCCTCCTCCTCTCAAATTACAATCGTCTCATAAATATTTTTCAAATATAAACACACATAAGACCATAAATAATGTGGACACATACACGAGCGCGCGATTATGCAATTTAGACTGGCTTGTGTCGATCGCTTTGCAGTTCGCTTATCTGCTCGCAGCATCGAATCGTCTTCTCATCGATTTGGAAATTAGCTCGCATTTAGATGCAACTTATCTCAATCAAATTGGATGCTTTTCGAAACTTTTCTCTTCAAAACATTAACATAATTGTTGTTTGAATAATGTGCGCTCGTTGCTGTTTCCACAACGAATTTAATACATTTGCAGCGCGCGATCATCGGCTTCGATCGCTCGAATTTCGAAGCGGTTAAAAAAGTGATTACGCGATGCGAACTCTCAAACGGGCCATCAGTCGTGACCTCAATTTGTCAATATTTGTCACAAATAATTTGGCCACTCAATAAAAAGGAAATTATTATTTTCGCCGCAAAGTGGTCGAGAGGCGAAACGACCACGAAATGGCAGGAATTTAAATGTTTTAGAAAAGTTTTAAACGGGGGGCTGCCCGATGGGCTGCGATGGGCTGGTCGTCATTGTGTACAAAAGGTTTAAATAAACAGTAGGAGACAGCTCTTTGTTGAGGTTAAGTCAAGCAAATGACGAGTATGACTTCGAGCATTGTTCGTGCACTGTGTGAGAGAGCGAGCAGAGAAAAGAGAAAAAGAGGAACCATTCGGAAAAGCAGGACGAACGAGCGAAACTCGAAGCAAGAAAGTAAATCACTTCGCTTTTCAGAAGTTAGGTTACAAATGTCACTGAAAATTGTACAAGTGATACATAAATTCACGGAGTACGAGCATTTGAAGAAGCTCGCAAAGCCTGCCATCAGCAGAAAGCATCGCGATTTTAAATCAAAATTCGCTTTGCAGCGATAGAGGAGCGCTGAAAATCGCATTCGATGTTCCTAAATTTCACTCTCATTTTCTCCTGTTCAAAACTGTTTTGCGCCAAACAGCAGCAGAGCGAGCGAGTGAATGAGCAGATCTTGTCGAGGATTTGTCGAGCGAAGCAAGCTTGCAACAAAACTTAGCCGCGCAAACATCGCGGACAAAATCCCGCTCGCATCTCGACACTCGAACGATGCGTGTGCAACTCTCTCGCATTTCGTGCGATACTCCGCGCTTGACGTTTACATCGATAAAATGAGCCATAAATTGTGTGTCGTTTACTTGTAATCCCTTAATTCGTTCACTTAATACTGGTTCGCGTTTCTGCAAAACTTTTAGTTCGCAGTGAGCTGGCGCTTGTAAGCTCGCAACAGAAAACGAACACTTTTTGCATCGAATGCATCGAAAGCGTAATTGTACTCGCAATTTGGAGAGAGAGAAGAGCAGCGAAAGAGCATTGCAGCACTTAAATGAAGCAAGCTGTAATCAAATGTTAAATAGCATCGCTTTTAATGGTGAATATGAAAGAAACGGCGAGCATCCATCCATTCGTCTGACAATTAAGCGCCGAAGTAGAGAGAATAAAGCAGTCGCTTAGTAATTGTGAAGAGGCAAAAATTGCGCAGAGTTTTAAACTGAAATTAGTGTATCATTACAATTGAGAGATGAAACTGTTATCGTTTTGAAATGTAGAGTTTAGCTCTTAATTTCGCTTCAATTACGTGCGTGAGACAAATGGGTTCACGGCACGGAAAGTCGAAGCAGTCGGAAAAACGAAGCTCGCCGCACCGCAAATTTAAACTACTGTTGACCACAACGCTAACAAGCGTTCAATTGAATGGCGTACACGAGGCCGCGAACGTTTGTTTCTGCAAGGACCTCCGCAACCATCCCACCCAATAATTTGGCAGCGCAGAATGATGTACGCGTTTTCACGTCACCTGCGATCTCGTGATTGCAGCGAGATAAATGTGTACGCAACGGTTCTTTTGCTATTCTTCGATCTACTACACCCTCGAAGCCGTTTTGTTTTCATCTG
Source organism: Dinothrombium tinctorium (assembly GCA_003675995.1). NCBI lineage: Eukaryota > Metazoa > Arthropoda > Arachnida > Trombidiformes > Trombidiidae > Dinothrombium > Dinothrombium tinctorium. The sequence continues at coordinate 21,113 of NCKU01001709.1, forward strand.
CGCGCTCACAAACACGGCTAATGAAGATATTCGCTTATCTATAATGAGATCGATCCATAGATGTCCAATTACCGAAGTATGCCATTCGCGAACGCAGCTCGCTTTCGCTCTCTCTCATTCACAAGCGATTCATGAAAAAATTAGTATCACTGCGCAGATATGGGCCCATTTAATTGTGCACAGTTCGCGATCGCATTGCTCGAACAGGCTCAGCCACGACGTACCTACAGCGGCGGAACACGATCCTGGTGGTCATTGCGAACCTAGCGCTCATCAATCCTCATTATTTATGAGACGAAAATTTAAATTTTTTCTTTCTCTGCTCTTCAACTCTTCGCAATGATAAATGCTTGCCATCGGTTTCTGTTCGACATCCGGAACCCATTGCGTTTCGCGCAACAATTAGCCTCGCTGCTGAGCACGAATCGACATGGCTTTTCGCCGAGACAGTACACACTTGAGTTCGATCGAAGGTGAAGCAAGCAATCGAATCGAATGCGGCTTCAAGTGCAACCGCACGGTGGAGAGCATTTTGTTGGAACAAGCAGCGAACAAGTGTCACGCTAACGCTGAATTAGCAAAATGCGTAATTTAAATAGACATATCGTAAAGCAGATCTGCAGATTGTGTTTTGTCATCAAAGCGAAAGCGATTGCTGCGCAGCTAGCGAAGTGCCTGCGACCAGCGGCTGCGGCGCTCGAAGAAGGGTCGTTTAACACATTCCACACCGAATGAAAGGAATAAATTAGTTAAGCAAAGGTGTAGCGCGAGAAGGAGAAGGAGAAGGAACAATCTCGGCACTCGTTAAGAAATATGTGGAGAAATAGTGATCAAAACGCATGATGTTCTCCTCCTCCTTAACACTTTATTATAGCCTGTTTACGTTCAGCAACAAAACGCAAATACTTTTTTTCGAGTTGCGGCTTTCGAAGCGAAATGTATACACGGTTTGTTCGCGAAGAGGTTCAAAATCCTCATCACTCGCCATCATCTTTATATTCTCGCTCTTTTCTTTTTCGCTGCGCTCTTGTTTCGAGCGCTGCGAGAGTGCGGCCCTTTTGCCTCTTTTATAGCGACTTTTGCCCGCTTTTGTTGCTCGCCAAGCGTTTTTTTACTTCTCTACTTTATGACTCGAAATTAATAGCTTTTTATGGACATTATGATACAGCTTTATTATTATATCGTTTAACAATATTACATGCAATAAACCATATTTTAACCGCTTTCTTTTCGCAAATCTTTAAGGAGTTGCTTATCGAAGCGATGCCTCTTTGCTCGGCGCGCTCGCTTTGTGCCGATCGTCGCTCGCGGGCTCTTCGCGATTCGCTGTATCAAAAACGGATTCAGTGCGCGCTGCCCGACTCCTCGCTCTACGCGGCCCTTCGAGACGAGAGTAATTTTTTTTCACTTTAAATCACCGTTGGGCTTTCGCATCGATTCAGCAGCAAACAAAGAAAATTGAGACGGTCGCTATCTCAATTGCGTAACAATCCATTTCATGCTTTCAATTGCATTTTAATTAATTGTTGAAAAGTAAATTTCGACTCGAAATTGAGTGCAGATAAAGTGGCCAGCGGAGAGAGAAGAGAGTAAACGAAGAGAAGAAATTGAAAGCTGATTTAAATTTATAAGCGAAGCGAAGCCAATACGTTTGCTTGGTTCACACGAAAAAACGCAGCAATTGAAAGGCTAAATTAAAAGTAAATTTATGTTCCCTGAAATTGTAATCGAGTTGCAATTCATCACCTTTTTTCACCCTGTGCTTGACAGTAATTTAGCTAATCGCAGATTCGCTTTTCGTGTTTTAACCATTTTTTCACCCGAAAATGAAAACCAAGTGGATTTTAAACGCAGCCAACTTGTGCAATCTATTAGATAGATGCAGCATCTCGCCAATTGCCGCAGTCAATTTCGTGTCCGGAAGCGTGGTGGTGGGCTCAGTGCTCGCAACAAAGCGAGTGGTGCTCGATGGATGCCTGATGTGATGAAAAGCGCAATTTGTTAGATTAAAAAAGATGGCGAAATCTGCGAAAGTGCGATAAGAGCAGAGTTTTGGTCATAGATGTAAACGGCACGTTTATATCTCGATTGCCGTCCGCATCGTTCGCTCGACTTCTTTATCCTACCAGTAAACTCTGTTTGCTTTAATCATTACAAACTGAAGAAGAAAAAAAGAAGAATGAAAGCGTTTCAGTTTTTGACTCGCGTTTGATTTATTGCACTTATAGAGTAAGAAATGCCACCAAAGTTGGTATGCGAGTGGCACATACTTTTTGTCGACTATGCGGCCGTCGTGTTGTCCGCGCCAAGCTTCTTGGGGTACAACAATAACGAATACTGTTAAGTCGTCTTGTCGCCAAAATGTCGCCAAAATGCATCTAAAACGGAATAAAGGCAAAAAGGTTGTGTCTGCGATGGAGAGAGTGAGAGAGAGA
>NCKU01001710.1:0-23545 GCA_003675995.1 Dinothrombium tinctorium
CTTCATATGTATTATTTGATCTCTTACTGTTGTTTGCTAGCCGTTGACATAAGAAGCAAATCATCATTGATTATAAATCAACAAGAAAATAGTAAATCTTATTGAATATTTAAGATTTGAGCTGTGATCAAAAAATGGAAATCATGATTGAATGAAATCCACGTGAGAATTATTTGTGGGGAAAGTTGTTTAAAAATTCATATGAAAATGAACTACTTGTCAAAAAGGACCGAATTCTGAAGAGTATCGAGTGCTTTTAAAAGAGTGGTTTTATTTCATCATAAAATTATTTGTTAAAATATTGAAAACTTTAAAAATTAAAAATTCAATGGATGTTGAATTTAGGCTAATTTTTAGATTAAAGTTAAACTTCAAATAGTTACGAATTAACCATTTATTGTCGAATTCAATTTTCGAATGGCTTCCTTTACTTTTCCTCCAAATTCTTTGATTTTACTACCAAACTTTTTTACCTTAGCCACAAATTCATTTGCTTTTTTAGAAATTTTGTCAAGATCAAGTTTTGAATCTATGAAAAGTGAAAGTAAAATAAATTCACTTTTATGCTAACTTACCTTTTTCTTTGTTTGCCGTTTCACGTTTCATTCTCTTTACTCGATTCTTTTTCGTCAGCATTCCTTTCTTATCAAGTCCAAATCTAAATTTATTTCTAACTAAACCACTAGTTTCTCCTCCACTCGAACCATTACTTTGAAAAAAGGATTTAATTTGCATTTTATTTGTTCGAGTAAAATTCTGAGTTTTCCATTCGATGAACGTATGAGAATTGCTTCCTTGAAATCTATGAACGTAAATTTCATTACTTTCGTGACTTGTATTCATCATCTTCACGCTCGAAAAATTTCGATAACCATCTTTATTTGATTTATCGTCGCTACTTTTATTAAAAAAGAATAATCGACAGTTGATGGTCAAAATCAATGAGTAGAAGAATAAAATGCGAAGCATTTTCTCGCTGAAATTCACATAATAAAGGATTAACTTTGTGAAAATTTCTAATTAATAGTTACAAAAATAAACGTCATTTCGTATTATTGATTTTAACCGCAGCTGAAGAAAGATAATGACGACGATTATGTACTTATATTTGGCTGTTTGAACAAAATTTTCCCTTAATCAGATACGCAAAATCGTTGTTTAACTTTACCCATCGGTAACTAAATTAATTTGCATTTTTAACTCTTTTTGTTAAAAAAATGAGTATCAAGATTGTCGTAGTAGCTCTATAAGGTCTTTGTTGGTTTGCCACTTTCTATAATTATCTTAGTTATATTATACAAACTTTTTTCAAAGCATTAACAGATGTTGTTTTAGGTTTTCATAAATATTTGTTATCTTGACTTAATCAAAAAACTTGTTTCATTTCGAAAAAGAATATTTCTAAATAAGATATTTTTCGAATTAATCAACGTAAAATACGCCGTTCTATCAAATATATTCAACTTGAAAATTTTTTTTATAGTCTAGAAGTTTTTCGAGATGATAGATCAAGTTTATTTTCGAAGAGGAAGCAATTAAAACGATTGCTTTATCATGTAGTATAAAAGAAAGAAAATTTTAATTTATTGGGTTTTACTTTCCTAGTTCGATTAATATGAAAGATACTAAGAAATTATATAAAATTTTAGGCAAAAATGAAAATTTTAAAACTTTTTTAATGATATTTTGATTGTTGGTGATTTCAACGTCGAGTTCATTAATTTTAATTCAATTGGTAGATAGCTTGAAAATATTGTTATTCATTCTTTTAAACAAATATTCAAAGCACTCACGTTTCCAGTACATGATCCAAAGTCATTACATGATCTTGGTTTTTGCACAATCCACGACACGCAGTACGATATTATTGATGATGATAATTTGTCAAATACATGTGATCATTTATCTATTGTGGCTAAAATTAATCTAGTTAGAAAATTTGGTAAAATCATTTAAAACTTTTTTTGACAAAAGATGAATCAAAAATGCTTAGAAGTCTAATCTATTTAAGAATTTTTTGTATTTTTTTAAAATGCAGACTAAACTCTTTTAGATTGGATTTAAACTTTATCAACTTTAACTTAAACGAATTACACTGTAGTTTGGAGAATATGCAGATCGCTAATTTCGTTTTCCTCAATTTCGATCGATTTTTAATTTCTTTTATAATCGAGGCTATTTTAATATCGGTAAAAATTTTTATTTATTTATTGTTTAATTATCTGGCACATCTAGATCATTTGCTAAAAAACTTTCTATGAATGGAAAAGATCAATTTTGCTTATAGTTTCAATACAATGTTGATTAAAAAGTTACTAAAGTGTATAAATATTTTTATTATGAATATTTTCACTTTGTGAACTTAATTTTAATCATATAACTTGTTAAAGCGAATAAATTTGAATTTTGATTTTAATACTTTGACAAATCTAACGTAAGTTTAGAAAGAATATCGAGAATTTTGAACTTTAACTTTTTATTTCACCCAAAAGCTGTTACAAACTTCACTTTTCATAAATGTTGTTATTTTACGCCGTTTTTTAACAACACTTAAACCGTGAACATTTTTAAACCCTGTAGACATTTTTTAAATTGTTTAAATTACTGATTTCAAATTTTAAAATCGCTGTCAGCGCTTGTTACAGAATTTTGAGTTGAAGACAACGATATGTTGAGAATTTTGAAGAACAAACTTTAAAAACAAAAACAAATTTTATTTCATTTGCGAAAATAGAATTTAGAATTGCATAGAATTAATGAGAAAAATGTCGCTGCCCTCCATGCTTCTTTAATAATTTTGAATCATAGGAGTGGCGCAGTTTTGCTCCTTTCGCGGCTGTAAACATCATTTTTCCTCTTGAGTTTAATTTTTTAATATTTTTTATGTTGTCATTTTTCCAATTGGTCGCAACTTTTTTGCTTATTTTCCATGAGGACTTGTAATTAAAACTTGAATCTATGCCTCCACGAAAGCGATTTGCTCCTATATTAGCCATATGTGAGCCATAATTGTGTAAAGCTTAAAAAAGCGCATGAAAAAGTGTTATTCAGTGGTTTCAGGTACCTTTTGATGATTGGAAGTTGAGAGGACTTTTGAAACTCGAGCCTTGTCTCATGTTCATCTTAATCAAGTTTTGCAGTACATATTTTGAGTAGTGTGTTCCATTGCCTTTGTACTGCTGCAATAACTTAACCTTTTTCAATTTCGTAACATTCTCATTCTTCCAAATGGTTTTCTCGTCGTATTTAGTTTTCGAGTAACCTCTAAATTGGTATCCACGCTTCGTCTCTTTTCCGGACAAAGTTTTCACATCCATCAACGAATTCGACCCATGACTATGTTCGTGTCCGCCGTTTGTAACTCTAATTTTTGCTCCAATTTCACCTATTGAAAAAATCAATATCAATAAAGAAAACACGATTTTCAACATTTTTAATAATCGCAACCGTTAAATAATTCGTTTGAGTAAACTCGAGGCTCTTTTATCGTGGAAAACAAGCTTCTTTTGTTTGAACAACGTGCGAATTTTCCGAAATCGTCACTGTAAACGTGCGGGATTTAAAAAGCTGTTCATATATATGAAATCAAATGTTATTATATGAATTGAGCATTTGCTCGTAGATCAAGCTGTCTTTGTGCATTTTTTTGCATGAAGGCCATAGAAACTTGCACTGATAAACAAATTGAATTTCAAAAACTCATAAAACACGTGAAATTGTTATTGATTGACATTTAGTTTTTATATAACAAATATATTTTCAAAAGCTACACTTAGAATAGTTAGTTTTTTTGAGCAATAATAATTTACTAGAATTAATTTAAAAACTGATAATATTTATGATTGTGAGAATTAAGTCCATAAAAAAGTTTTAAAGAGAAATTAAACTTTGTTTCGATTCAAATACTTTAAATGAAATTCTCTTTTAAACGCTTTTTGAAGTTGAATGACAGTACAAATTCTTTTTTGCTTCAAAAAGCAAATTTAATGTCAACAATAAACAAATCAATTACTTCAGTTCCGGACATGCACAATGGAACAATAAAGTATTTAAGCGAAAGCTTTATCGAAAATTCATTAGAGCACCCGAAACAATAGCTCTTGGCTTCGCAAAAACTCAAACTCAATTTCTCAAACAATGCGATTTTTTGTGCTTAATTAAAAGAGCACAAAAGCGTTACCGCTAAATAAGCCTTTTTTCTACCGATAGCGGAGAATGCTTAAGCATTTTTTTTTAGAACTTGCACTCGTTTAAATAGATTTTCTTGGTTTTCCTTCCCAAAGTAGTACTTGGGTCCAATTCTAATGATTTTAGAGACAATACTTTGATTTTTTAATTTATTTGCTGTTCATAGGTATTGCAAAGACATTTTCTTTAAATCTCATTGATCATTCTTTTTTTGCTTCGCACAAAGTATCTCACCTAGTATTTTTAAAGAATGCTGCCGTTTCGATAATTAAAAGCAAAATACAGAAAGCTAGGAAATTATGAGAATTTCTACTCAGAAGCATGGACTAAGAAGGAATAAGTTTATTATTTAAAAAAATTCTTCATTCCTTTCTCTTGAAACAAACACATTTGTCACAGGAATAAAATTTTTCCTAAGAATATGTCACTACATACAAGTACCTAATAAGAATAGCAAGGAAGTGAAGCAAGATTCAAATAAAGATACTTTTATCATAACATAAGTTTTCATAACCTTTTTAATGTTATAATTTTCAAATATTTTTCCTTATTTCCATTATCAAGATTTAAATCTCTGTTTAATAATTCTTAAATATTGCTCCTCGAGCAACATGAATTTTCGCAACATCAATATAATTTTATTTAATTTTTTAACATTTGAGAATACAAATGTGTTCAGTTTTCAGTAAACTTGAGCGCTTAAATGTTTTTCCTCAAGTCATTTAAATTTTTCATATCACCTATCAAATTTTAAACATCTGTGCCATTTTTTCAGCTCTTTTTTGAAAAATATTGTCTGCTTACCCCTTTAGAAATAAAAATCTAAAAGTCTTAGTAAATTTTCATGTCGAATTAAAGGGGAACTTGATTTTCATTAATTCATTTTAATCAATTCATTTCAATTCAAGATTTTCATTAAATTCAATAAATCAAATAGAATAGAAAGAATTTTGATTCAAGTGATTTTCTTCGACCAGTTTTTAGAGATAGAGCTCGAAACTTGCCAATTAGATTAAAGTAAATTATTCAACATTTCAAGATTGATAAGAAAATTAGAATTCCCGCAATCAATCTTTTTCTAGTTTCATTTTTTGTAGTTAAAATTTCATTGAATTTGATAAAAATCTTGATTTAAAAAAAATAGAAATCTTATCAAACATCATTATCACATTCATACATATAGCATACATACAGTCTTTAAGATTATTTAAATTTTCAAGATTAATCAGCTTTCAAAGCATGTATAACTATTAAAAGTAAAATTCCTTTAAATTAAATATTTATAAATGTATCTGATTTTAGCTTCAAACCTAAAAATGTAAATATCATATCGATTTTTATTCTGACGGAATTATAAATATGGAAAATGTTTTAGATTAATTTTCAATGTGACAAGAAAAACAAAATTAAGAGATCACGAAGCAATTTTTAGAAATTTACGGAAATTAAGAAGCAATCATTGATAAGAAAAGTGAATAGGACATAACAAAACGGATATGATAAGTTTGCACAATGCGATGCTCATTTGTTTATCTCAACAGCAATATGATAGATTAATCAATAGATAGAAAAAATGCCAATGCACGCATAATTTTACAAATAAAAAGTTTTTTTTTGCATTGATGCATTAAAAAGTCATTAAATAAATCAACTTTTAAAAAAACTTACAAACAGCAAGATAACCAATTTAGAAAGAATTTTAAAATAATTAAAAACTTCTTTAAAATAGTAAAAAGTCGAGTATTTTGTAAAGAATTTCGATTTTTTATTGTAACGCAATCCTTAAAATTATGTGAAAAATGGTTTTATATCAGTGGTTGAGGAATTGAAAAATTGAGGAAAAAGAAACCAAAATGAATCGATAAATGCATTGAATGTTACGAATGGTTGACTTTGATGCGTCACACTGTTCCCAAATCTAATCAATTAAATGTTTTTATGTAAGGAGCATGCTGATTATCATTTAACTTGATCCGCTTCTTTTAGACGTTTTGGGACTAATGCTGATTTCAACTCTGTTAAAATTATTAAATTAAATACTTAGTCAACGTAAAGTAAATTAAACTATTTTGAACAAATTGAATTTTGATTTTTCACAAAGATTGCGAAATCAAACCCCCCCTCCCGATAAGAACCCAAACTGTGTTCATGTTTGAAATCTAGACCATAAAAGCTCAAAACAGGCCAAAAGCGGACTGATTTAAAAAGTTCTAATGCAAAAAGAAAACCTAATACACCGTCAATGAAATTTTTTTATTGAATTTGTTTTAGTATTGCTTTTATCAAATACTTTTACTTTTCAATTTCGCTTATTTTCGGGCAGCATGAAGGTTCGGGTTTAAAATGAAAAAAGACTACAGGTTCTCCGCTTTCTGATAAATGCATAGCTTTTAATGGAGAGCTTTTGCAATGCAAATTTCATAAAACTTTCGCTGTACGAGCATTGCAAGAAAGCCAACTACCTGAAGTCTTTTTTATTTGAATTGGCTTTACACTACATTGTTCCAGTCTTAGAAAGAATAAAGTTCTAACTTTCTTTCAAAATTCAGCTTTCTAGCGCAAGTTTTATCGAGCTTTCAAAGTATAAGCATTGCCAGTAAATGAAAAAGTGAATACGACAATTTTTGAATTGCTTTTTAAGAACACTTTTTAAATTGAGTTTTTATTTCATTGTTTCATGAAACAAAATCACGACAAGAATGCATTTAATTAACTCTTCTGATTGCATATCGAGTGTCGTAATGATGACGTCCTCTTCTGTAGTGAGAGTCAATGTTTCGGTGAGCCCCCTTGCGGTCATAAACTCGGGCTTCGATTTTGCCGACGCTTTGGAATTTTCGGAATCGATTAACGTGTTTATTTCTCCAAAATGTCGCTTCACCTCCACGAGATCCCCAAACTTTTCTTAGGTTCACCATTTTGTTTGCCGAACCATATTCTCGTCTTCGATAGTTTCTTCTGGCTCCATCGTGGTGTCTTACTTCGTAAACAGGAATTCTCATATAGCGAGCTTCTTGCGGTCGGTAGTGGCGGCGATGGTAATAAAGGGCACGTCTAATAGAATGCCTCTTATTTCGGTTCGTGTTTGGAAAAACGCTATTCTCTAACTCCCTGATCTCATCTCTTCGTCTCGGCTCGCAGTTGACAGCAACCACTAGAGCAAAGAAGGCGATAATCAACACGGTCTTCATTTGTCGCTTTTCTAGCTGTTAATGAGTTGTTCCCACATTGCTTTCGAGCGTTTTTATTTTAGATTCTGTTTGAGCACCTGCACTCATTAACGCTTATTTAATTATCTATTTGTATCCTAAAGCATTGACGTTTTTCTCTTCGTGTCTGCTGCTCAAATACTTGCAACTATCGATTATTCTCGCTGCATTGTTTTAATTCAATTCTTATTCAAGCAAATAGAATTTTCAAAATACCGTCGATTTCACCTAAAATGATGAGCACAAGTGTGAAACAAACAGCTTATGTTTCAAAAATTTTTATTATAAGATTAAATGCTCTTATCCATTTTTTATCACTTTTTAGTTCTGAAAACAAAGATTGCCATAATTTTGGAAATCTTTGATACATCATTTCAACAGCACATCTTGCGGAAATCAAACTCGTCTACGGCATATTAAATATATTATCAAATATTTGTACTCTCATGGCCACATTAATGCGCTATCTTTTCCATTTAAAACTTTGATTCTCTATAGTTAGTAGATATTAATGTGGCCACGAGTGTACAAAAATTTTATCGAGATGAGTGCGAATTTTCATATGTTCATTACTTTTGTACACTTTTTGCTTTCTTGTCTACGCTTAGAACATGAACTCTGTTTTTCATCAATGAACTCAACAAAAAACAGTCTGGTTCTTGATTTCAAAATTCATTTTTTATCTCAATTCCAATTTTATTTTTATTTTTTATTTTTTGAAAATTGGACGAACTAGTTTAACATTCTAATTTTGTCTTAAATTTTATTTTCGTCTGATTTGTTTAAAGCATAATACGTTCTCTAAAATAAATGAGAACAATTCATGTGATTTAACTTTTATTTAATTTTACAAACCATAAAATAATCGCACTTTGCAGTTTCCTTGTCGTTGTTAATAATGAAGGAAACGGGCAGTTTAAAAATGATTTTGAAAATACGAAACTGGATGAAGAAAGCATCACTACTAAATTGGCCATTGAATGAGAAATCATAAGTATTTCCAGTGTTTTTGTGGATTTAAGTAAAAGTTTCTTTCATATTTTATCAAAATTGAAATATTTATTACTTCATGAAAAGTAAAATATCAACCGTCCTACGTGAAATTGATTGTAGAAACATATCAAAAGTGTAAATAATATATGAAATCAGAATTTTTGACTACTCTTCATGGATAATAAAAGAAAAAAACGCAGTTTAAGTTTTGAATTCTGAATTTTGTAAATATATTTGTGAGTTTTATTAGAGTCACATGCGAATTCGCCTTGAGGATCAATTGCAAAACACGAGTTTATCTGCAATGTTGTCTCTATGTCAGTTTTTCAAACAATGGCATCATTTAATTCATTCGCTTGACAAGCAAAAACGCAAACACATTGATTTTGCATTAAAACGATTTCATGTCATTCGTGAATAAAAATAGCTTTTTTCAAAATATACTTTTGCTCATATCTTTTTGTACTTTGTAGCAAAAGAAAATCATACTGAGTTTCGAATTTACTCCAAAGCTTTTATGTTTTCATTTCTCAAACTTTTTACGCTTCAAAAACTTTCTTTTTGCTGCAAATCCGACTGTCAAAGCTAAATTATATGAAAATGAAACAGAGCAAATACAATCTTTGTCATATTACATATTTTCGTTTGATTTTTAGTTCTTTGAGTTTTGTAAAGTTTCATTAAAATTTAATCGAATTAAATCAATCTTATTTAATCCAACTTCTTTTAACCGACTACTTAAAGTTATTCAATTTATCAAAAAGCATTCTTACTTTCAGAGAGGGTGATTTATCCTTAATTTGAGTTTAATGAATGAAGGATTATTTGATGATTTGAATAAATAATGTGAAAAATGATTAGATCTATAAAACACCATATGTGTGTTTTAGAGAGAAATTATACTTAAGACCTATAATGAAGCTAATTTTGAGAAAAAAGTTAGCAAACTTGTCTTTGAAAATTAATTTTTTTTAAAGTATTTAACGCGAAAAAATCTAGCCTCTCGAAAAACACCCTATACAACGATCATTAAATCAACTTTTAAGGTTTTAACTTGCAAAGTATAAAAAGTTTATAGTTGAAACCTTATAAATTAATTTATAAATTCGTTGAATTAATTCAGTTAATTAAATGAATTAATCCACAGTGAAGCAAAATCTGGTTATTAGCAAAGCATTTGGATTTAATTTTGCAAAACAGAAAAAAATATAATAAAAATAACAATGAAGAGCACGAGATTGTGAAATATTTTTCATGTTCAGGATTCTACAATAAAAAGCTGAAGAAACAAATTATTATCTTTAAAAAAAGTTAAATTGCTTTTTGTGATGTTTTTAACTGATGAATTTTAACGAGAAAAACTTATGTTTTGATTTTTAAAATTCAAAAATGAAGCAATAAAAATTAAAATTTTCATGCATAACAAATTTAATTTTATTTTTCATCTTTCGTTTTTTTTAGTTTTTTAAATAAAAGAAGCAATGATGATCGAGCGATAAGAATTTTGAGCACAAACTTTAATTCAATATGCCACAAAAGCTTGATCAGAGCTAAAGGATGACAATTTGCACTTTTTACTTAAATTGAGATTAAGAATGAAAATTTCATTGGTTCGCTTGTTTTCACTTTACTATCAAAACAAATTATTTTCGCTTTCCTTTAGTACCTTTCATTTTAAAACTTTCTCATCAAAGTCAATCATAAAACTCATTGCATGACAAAATTTAAAATTTTATCTCCAAAAAGCAAAAAATTGATATGCGACAAAGTTTTATATTTTTTATGTAATTTTTCTCTCAATTATCATTATTCATAAGCGCAAACTTTAAAGCCTGCAGCTTTTTTAGACTCCTTGAAAATGTTTCATTGGAAAACTAAAAAGGTTAAATTTCAGTACTTTTCAATTAATAATGTTTTCCTGAATAAACGCTCATTTTTAAAAAAGAGTAAAATTCAATTTTTACTCAATAAACAAACATGAACTTGAAAATGTCTCAAGCTGAGTAATCTCTCGATTATCGTTTACAAAGTTTTCATTGTTTTGATCATCCTTTTCAAAATAACTCAAATACTTCTCAATGACCATGAACCATTGAGCGAATCTTGTTAAATAGTTTCTTTCAACAATTTAATCTGATAAATAATTTTCTGTCAAAATGTTTGCAAAAATCGTCTGATTGGCGCATAATAATTGAAGCCTAAATCAATTTGCGAATATTGGTTCTGTTTCAATTCGACGATGTATTTGTTTATTTTCTCGATTGTAAAATCGATTTTTTCATCGGTGATTGATTTTCCGCTTTTTCTGAATAAATTGGTTCGTTTGTTTGCAAAAGCGAATTTGCCGACTTCTGTTCTTTGAGCTGTTCATATTTAATTCAAAAGCGAAAGTAAATCTGGGCGTACTGCGAAAGTAAAAACTTTTTATCTACTAAAACAACATGAATAAATAAAGTTTCACAGTGAAATAAGAAAAGCGCCTTTGTCCATTTTAACGAAATCTTTGCACGAAAAGTGGTGCAATTCGAGTGTAATGGTCTATACACCGCAAATAATGATCAAGGCTAATACAAGCTTCAAATCGCAATTTTCAAACCGATTTACTTTTTTGCTTAAATGCTCACAAATCACGTTAATGGCAAACAGCTGCGATGTAATTATATTTATTTTAATTGCGCTATAATTTCAGAGTAATTAGGGTGACTTGAGATGTCTGTTCAAATTTTGTGCTTATTATCTCGTTTACAAAGCATATTTTATTTGATTTCTCACGGTTCTATTAAAAATTAAATTTATCAAATTTTCATCGAATTTCAAGTTGAATTCTTAGTTTAAAAAAAGTTTGAATTTATTCTCAAGAATTCGGCTTCGTCTTCTTCTCTCCGACAGAAAATCTCAAAAATGCATTAATTATTGAACTCAAATGACAGCAAAATGGATGTGAACTGAAGAGTGGAATGTTAAATTTTGTTTTCATATTTCAATAAAAGCAAAGATTGCTCTCGCAAAGTGTTGAGCAACGAACAATTCGCCAGCGGCGATGCAAGAGGTTAAGAAACGCGTTCGATTTCTTTAATGAATACAAAAGTACGGGTTTTCTCGACGACCCTTAGCGTGGTGTGCAACGAAAGCCGAAATTTAGGCGATATTTAATTCATGCTTCAAAACTAACCAATAAGTCGGAATTTCTTCGTGTAAGTTATCGATGATGAGATTGTGAATGTTTTTATCTGGAGCCACATTAAAGACGTTTAAGTAAGCGTAGAGATGACCGAATGCGTATCTGCTTGCGATCCAAAGCAAAAGAGGAGCGATAAACAATATGATGACGATTATCCATTCAGCGAATGATCGCTTTGAAGGATAATCGTAATCCTCGGGCAATGGTTCGCCTGTTCTCTCTCTTCTTTGACGTATGAGTTCAGGAGCAGCGACTTTTAAATCGTAGGTTTGTCCGAGCAGCGCACCAACCTCAACTAACGCCGCACTTAAATTCATATTGTATTTCCAGCCCAATTCTGACTGCTTATAATCCCATGGGAATGTATGATGGAAATTGTGGAAGCCTTCGCCAAATGCGAGCCACACGACGAGCTTATTTTCACAAGCATGACCAGGATTTTTGTCGTACGGCTTTTGGCCCCATCGATGGGCAAATGAATTGACTGTTGCTTTTGCGTGACTTGTGATGCACCATCGTAGAGTGCCGCTTATACAAAACGCAGTGATTAGATCTTCATTCCAACAAAAGTAGGGCACTAATGTTGGCAGAACAAAGCAGCAAATTATTGCGAGCGGTAGCCAAAATTTCCGTTGAATTCTAGCAATCGGATCTTGCATTACGTCACTTAAATCGAGCTTACTGAGCTTTTCCGTAAATTCCGGATGTCGGTTCATCATCTTCCATCCAAAATGAGAAAAGAAGAAGCCCTCGTTATAGTTATGAGGGTCTGCGTTCGTTTCCGAATACTTATGATGAATGCGGTGCAATTTTGCATATTCGTAAAGCGAGTCATCGAAAGCGATTGTGTCGAAAAAGGCGAGCAAAAGCCGAAAAGGCCACTTCGCTTTGTAGGATCGATGGCTCCAAAGCCGATGAGCACCAGCAGTTAAGCCGAGACCAGCAAGATAGCACAATACAAATGTGAATATCAATGTGTACATTCTGCATGTCGTAAGCGACAAGTAAAAGCCATACAATGCGCACAAATGTAGAATTGCATATTTTATGCAGGCAGTCCAGACGAGTTTACGTTTGAAATTTGCACTACTTTTGCTAGCTTCGCTCTCTTTTTTAGTTGTTAAATCTATTCTTACCTCATTACTTTTACTGTTATTATTATTATTTTTGTGATTACTACTCTTTGAAGTCATTTTGGACAAAGAGAAGAATTAATTCTTCCGAAATTAATTTGAGCACAAAAATGTAAATCAATTACGCAAATTATTTTTCAAGTTGCACACATTTAATTAAATAACAGAAATCAGAGCAGTCAGAAGCGCGATTCAAATGTTTCTAGATTCAAGTTTAATGACTGAAAGTGAAACAATCACAAAAGTAAAAGTTTGCGAAAAAGGCCAACGGCTGTTTTACTCGGGAAACAAGACTCTTCACTCGCTCTCTTTCACTCTCTCAATTGCGTAACAAACGTGTAACAAATTTTCAATCTTCAAATTACTGAGCTCGGTCTGCTTTTAAAATAGCTCGTTCACTTTAAGGAATGGCCATCAAATTTACCTTTGCCAATCAGCTTCGAGCCAGCATTACTTCATCACTCACTTAAGTTATTGCTCGAAAAAAGCAAAACAAAGAATGTGAGTCTAACAATTTTCTAACATTTCTTTTTTTATGTAAAAATTCAAATATTTAAACTTGAACTTTAAAAATTTACAACTTACATAATCAGTTTTTGTAATCTCCGCTGAGTGCAATTTTTTAATGCGTAATATAAAACATTTTTATAAAAATGCATAAAATCTCTCCTTGAGATTGTGTTTGATTTAAAATTCGAAAATAAACGAAAATTAACCAATGCAATGCATCTGCTACACCAAACATTCACTAAACTTTTCGCACAGCATCTAAGCGAATAAATACAAACTCATCATTCATCTTTCGAAACAAGTGGGTCAAAAATACACAAGAAAACATTTTTGAATATCATAATTGCTATAGTTCAGAGCAAAAATAAATGTTTTTGGGTTTTTCTCCTTTTTTTTCAGCAAACTATTGATACAAGTTTAATCTGCCTAATTTGCATTTTGAGTATTGTTTAGAACAATCAATACGCAAAATTCATTGATTTTAAGCATGGCTTAAAAGTGAGAAAAAAAGTTTAAGTAAATTAGTAAACATTTTGGGCATTGAAAAATGACATTTGAATGCGATTTGTTTTTTATATTGTTTAAAAAAATTTTGCGAATAGTCAGTAGGAAAGGAATGAAAAGGGAGAACGTGAATTTTCCTTAATTAAAATCGAAATACAAAATACATTCACATGACTAAATCTCGAATTTTCCATCAGCCTATTTCATTCTCGATTAAAAAAGTTTACTTTCGCGTGAATGAACAATAATCGAAAAAGGAGAAAACACGCAAAATTAAATTTTTGGCTAAATAAAATAGCATTTCAAAACACAATTACCCTTTATAATTTAGGATATCTAAAGTTGAATGAATATGCGAAAATAGGTCGTAAACATCATTATTGACCATAAAAGTGGTCAATGTTAAAACTAAGTTTGGATTTCATCCGCATACTTTTATTGACAGCGATTGGATAAACCTGCAATTTAAAACTTTTCATCAGTTAAAAACTGTCTTTTTCTCGTTAAATGGTGATTAAAACTTCAAAGATACTTTCAAGCTTTAAAAACAATGTGTACAAATCAAGATTTTTTCGCTTTCCCTTTCTTTAATTTTGAGGCCAATTTTCGAATAAATATCGCTGTTTAACTGTTACTTTCATGTACTTTCCTTTATGGAAATTTGGTCGATTTAATCAATGTTGAAATTATTTTGCATTTGCTTTTCTTGTAGATGCAGCTTAAAATCAGAGAAATTTAATTTTTTTTTTCATCGCACTTAAATAACGTAATGCAAGCATGACAAACAAAGTACTTGCTCATCTTATTTTCATAATTTTTCAATTTTTTTGCTTAAACTATATTTAAAACACTCGTCTTCGTGCTTTAAAAGTAGGTTTTGTCTTTATTGTTGTGAAAATATTCATTTTTTCGTATAAATTAACGAAAATCAAATAAAAGCAATTTAAAATTTCTATAAACTAAATACAACAAACAATACTAAAACTTGACATGCATTGAAATCAATGGTCGCTATTATTAACTCCGCATATTTATGGTCACGATCTTAGTGCTTTAAATTCATTTTTACAGTAATGAAAAATTAGACATTACAACATAGAGTTTGTATTGAAAATTAATCATGATTTTTATATTAAGCCTTTTATTCAGAGCTAAATTATATAAATAATACTTTAAAAAAACAAAAACAAAAAAACATTTTGATAACGAAACTTTATAAACTGAGATACCAAAGTAAAAAGAATTTTGTCCTCCGTGTCACAATAATTGATATGAGTTAATTTGAATTTTATTACTTCAACTTGCTTTTATAATCGAATGTTCCTTGTATTTTGAATTGGGAAGCTGAAGGCAATTTTAATGATTTTTACTGTAGTACATAAGAATGCTCTGTGATTATTTAATTTTTTGAATACATGAATTTATTTCACTTAATTCAACTTTTTTTACTTTTTATCCTTTTTTTAGTTTGAATTTGATTTGAAAATAGAGCATGAGAAAACAGCAAGTTATGTACTAAATGATGTTAAAAGAAAAAAATGCTAAAGGTTACGAAAGTAGAAAAATATGCTAAAAATTGAGTAACTAAAAACAACGGAAATGTCTGGATTACAGTACAGTTTCCGTTTTTTAAAAACCTTGTCTTCCGTCACTGTAAATATCTTTTAATCTCATGCTCGTAAGCATTCACAGAATGTCTGTCAAACACTTTGATATTAAAAATATAATTTAATTTTTTTGAATTTAAAAATTTAAATCAATTTAATGGTAAATCTTTAAGAAAAATATTGATTTGCGCTGCTAGCAATTCTTAAGACATGAATTTCAATAAATTATATTTGTTTTTGCATTCGTCGATTTAATTAAATATTTTTAATCCTTTTATATTCTCGACAAAAACTTCTCTAGGCTTTCTTGCCTTAAGAGTTTAAATTCTCTACTCGAAAAAGGGTAATTAAAAATGAGATTTATGAACAGCATGGCAAAATTTGAAATTGAAAAGAACTATTTCTGAAATCCGAAGGATGAAAAATGAAATTCGAAAATTTTTTTATAAAGATTAAACTTACTCTCAACTCATAAAGTAACTCCCCCTTTTAATAGCAAATGACGCACGTGTATCCTTCTAATTAATCGTTTGGTTAATTAGGCGAGTAGATTCTTGCTATTTATAGTGAAATTTTTACCTCGAATCTTGTGATTTTTTCATATTAAAAAATTCGCGGTATATTTCCTGGTCAAAAATAAATTTCTACCGAAAAAATTGACTTCGATTTCGAAAACTTTTTAAAGAGAAACGCTATTAAAATTGAAATGATTTGAAAATATGTTTAGTGATTAAAAAAGGAATTTTTTCATGTTTAAAAATTCTCAATGCGCAATTCTTCGAGAAATTCTATCTTAAAGCGGAAAACTGATAAAAATACATTTTGATTTCCCTTATTTTTAACTGATATGAAAATTTCATCATCGATTCTGTAACTTTAATGTTTTTCTGAGTGCATTCAAAGAAATTTTATTTAAATGTAAAGGTCATATGAGCGAAGTAAATTGAAATTTAATTTTGAAGGAGAATTATTGCGTATTTTCTAATCTAAAAAATTGCACCTCAATAGATTGCCTCACTTTTCATTTTTCAAGAGAAATCGGACTTTTTTACCAGAAAATAGAATTTTGTGCCAAATTTTGCCACAATCCGAATCTATAATAATATTTGTATTATTATTATTATTTTTAGTATTTAATTTGAATTTTTAATCGATCCACTTGAGACTACAGGTTATGAAAATATTTTCTTAAAAAATGTTTTTATATTAAATTTTAATGTGAATAAAAAGCTAAAAAGTATTTCAAAACAAAAGTGAAAAAAGTCATATGTTTGTTTTATCAAGAAAATGAAAATATTTTCTTTCCTTTGCTTCTTGAAATAAAAAATTGTTTGCAAATTAAATATGACTTAATGTCTTTTCCTAAAATTCTTATCCTTCAAGCGAAAAGGTTTTTTGAAGACCACAGTGATCTTCTGAAATTTTGTCATGTTGTCATTCAAAATGATGTATTCTGACAATTTAATGCCACAATTGTGTTTTAGAATTCGGTTGGCAATAAAAGAAGAATATAAGACCTAAACCGAAATGTTGCATTTTTAAACGAGAGGATTTTGTATTTTTTCAGTTTAGTGCAAAGTATGGAACGCAGCGAAAACGAGATGCTTATCGAAGCAAGGCAGATTGTCCAAAATGCTTTTGTTGAAAATTTTTTGCAATCACTTTCGTGATAGCTAGTTTTTTATTCTTTACTAGATAATAATACCTGTCCAAACTGGACTTGCACAAATTTTTTTTATTTATTGCACACGCTGTAGGTAATAAAATTTAAAAATTTTTACAAAGTTTAATAGAACCATGTCTTTTCTTCATTCAATAAAATATTCATTTCAAATACGATTCTAAATAAAAAGTTATGTAGCTTTGAATAAGAACTACATCATTATGATTTTGTCCAAAATTGCCATCTTAAGATTTAAAAATTCATTAATCGAGTATTTATTAATTTAAAAATCATTTTATTTGTGATTTTAGAGAGCAATGCAGTGAAATTTTTATATTGACTCATAGAAAACTTACTAATTCTTACTATTACTTACGTGCTTAATTCATGTAATAATTTGAAGTGAAAGTTTTTTAATTTTTTTTCAAATCAAAAATTTTTCTATAAATAGTTAGGGGAGATTGCGGCATTGAAGGATCCACAGTTTTTTGTACACATAACGCTCTTGCGAAGTTTTATTCATGTGCGAACTTTATAATTAAGTCTATGGGGAAAATTTTGTTTTTAATGCTATAGGCGAACATGTCCTCCAATTTTAATAGGTGTTTATCATTTTGAAAGCTTTCCTGATGAACTTCATGTCGATAGCTTGTTGAATTATTTAGTTGATAAATAACAAATTTGCTTATTTTGACCAATTTACACAAAATATCTAATAGAAAATAAGACAGAAATAAAGTTTAAAAAACATTAAAGTTTAATAAAGTTTGAAAATTACAACATCATAAAAAAAAGAAAATCTAATTAAAAATTCGTTCAGTAGTATTAAAAACAAAATTTTCCCCCATAGACTTAATTATAAAGTTCGCACGTGAATAAAACTTCCCAGGAGCGTTATGTGCCCATAATTTGCATAATTTAATGCCGCATTTGTATCTTTGTTAAGGCAAACTTTTGAAAGAAAAGCTCTGGAACCATTCGAATGGGTTCCTAGTAAGTAAATTTGAATCAGAATTATGAAAATTTTTTGCTTTATTTATGCTCTATTTTATTGACTTTATCACAAATTTATAGTGCTTCCCTAATGTGGAAAGTAATAACATTCGTTACTAATTAAGAAATAAATTTTTATATGATCTTGAGATAACATTTTATATTCACTTCTACACAAATTGCTTTTCCATTGTGGCCATTCACTAAGAAATAAAATTATGAATGCATCACCGTGTCTCGTTTTTTGCCCTATTTCATCCACATATTTCGTTACTTTGTTTGTCTACTTTTTTTGCTCAGAAAATTCAGGGACGATTGTCTCGATTCTAGTTTTGATTATGTTTATTCATTGTGAAGAAGCCTCTTGATTGGTTTCAAATTGCTTCGTGTAAACATACCAAAGCATCAATATCTAGGCGAAAGAGGCAAAAAAAGAGAAACTTTTCAGTAGCTTGAGTCTATATTTATGTGGTATGTAGTTTAAGTTTTTTCTAGAGTGAGCCAAGAGGTTTGGAGAATAATTAAAATAAGAATTTTAGTCCTGTTTGTATCTCGAGTCGAAGATACAGTGAAAAATTTTATCAATTTGACATTTTCTAATAATAAGAGCTGATTCAAATCAAATTTTTATAGAAAAAAGTTTATATTCATCTTGTAGAAAACCACTCGAAGTTAGGTCCACGATGCAAATTTAATGTTTTCAAAATTACAACTGCTTGCTCTTTAATGGTAAGAAAATGCATGTCTCTAACTTCATTTGTGTGTCGATGCTAATAGAGTCTTGGAGAGCGAAGTTCATGTAATTTCGTTAAGATTACTCATAATGCAATTTAGAAATGCCTACAATGAATATTATTTTGGTCGCTTTGTTTTCAAGATTTTTCAACAAAAATAAGAGAATGATAAAAGACAATCAAATTTAACTACTACAGATGTTTATGGCATGCATATTCAAAATCTACGTTTTAATGTTTTAAAGCGTTTGCTCCGTACACCTATTTTTACTTTTAGAAACAGCTTTTGATTATTTTCTGAAAGAAAAAATTCTATCCGGTAAGCCACTAACGAACGAAAAGCACATTGCACAAACCGGCTCAGACTATTGAAGCAATCGATAAAATTTTAGTGACAAGCGATCTTGGCGAAATATAAATCTTTTTAAAGAGCTCGAAAAGGGAAACCATGATATATGCCATAGATTCCGAATTTCCGGAAACGAGAGAAAAAGTGGCTTAATTACTGAAATTGCTTTAAAAGTATGATATCACGCAGTCAAAAATATGAAACGACACGTACACGTCTTGCAGAATATTTTGAAATCTTTTTCTTATATAAAGGAAATTTAAAGACGAACCGAATCTATTTGCACCTTTGTTTGTCTTTACTCAATCCTCTTTTTAATCAAACAGTTATTTTCTTTTTGTTACAACCTTCTTGTCTTTGTAGTTTTTGTTGATAAAATTAAGTTTTAAGAAAATTAAGTTATCATATATGAAAACTGCGACGTACTTACGTTTTGAGCAGGACCCTGCTCTTCATCAGGCAGATTTTGTATTCGCAAGTTTCATGGCTTTTTTATGAAAAATTTGTTTTAACCACACCCAAACAACTTCTAACATTTCGAATAGCACTCTTTCAATCTCTCCTCTACTAATCAAAGTGATGAGAGTGAAGAAATTTTCAGTTAAATTATGTGTAATTTTAAGATCAGCTGAAACTCGTTTTGAAAAAAAAATTAATATTTATTTATTATTGATTATTGTTTATTTATTATTTTTATTTTTATTTATTGATTAAACATCAAATTTCTCATTGTTTTATCAAGCTTTTAACATATTGCTTTAATGTCTTGAGTTGAGAAACAGACAATAAATTGAATACAAATGTTTCGTTACAAAAAATAATAATTCACCAAAGAATGAACAGCAACTAATTGTTTAGTCTGAAAATCTATCTAAAATCTAATCTAAAAGATATTTTCTTTTATTTTGTTTATTTATCTCTACAAAAAATAGCGATAAAAATTTAGATAAATTTAAGGCTAAAATAGGATACGCAATGTGCATAAAATTACGCAATCAGACACGAACAACTATCTTTATTAAAATCAAAGCTCTGCCATTCCTTCCATGTTTCTCTTCACGTTTGTAACTGTCTGAAATTGCACTTTTAAAACAGATTCGGTAATTGAGCCACTTTTTCTCCCGTTTCCGGGAATTCAAGAAAACAGTGTTTTCAACTTTGGAACTCTTAAAACAATTTATGATTCGCCGAAATCGGTGTGTATCATTGAAAACGTTCACTTGTGAGAACTGAAAATTTTCCCTCTACAGATCCGCTTTAAACGTTAATGCATATCTTGTTCATATTTTTTGCATTCCTATTTGTTGCTAGTACTGCCAAGGACAGAAAAATTCTCCTCTTTCTACATTCAATGGGTATGACGCAATACTTGCAACACAGTGAGTCCTCCACAGCTGTTGAAAGTTGCGAACTTTTCTGCTTTTAAATGTTCTCAATAACTTATCTGCGTATTCTTGTAAAAACTATTTAATTTGCGTAACATTATGAGAATCATGATGAAATACATTGACGGTTGCGCATAAAGTTTTTTCAGGTTTTTGCTTTTGAACATGGAAGCGCCTCTCATCGGTTTTTATATTTACGATTTAAGAGATATCTAATAAAAAAATTTTACAGAGAAAACCTGAAAAAATCTTTGCCACCTAATTGTCCATCATAAATTAAACTGTAAAAAATAAAAGTTGTGCAAAGATTTTATTTGATTTTTTGTCCGAAATTTATTTTCCCATAGACTCAATATACAGAGTGTATTTTATAAAACACTACGATTTTAGCAATAAAATACTTTATAAAGAAAAGATTAATTACTTTACTGTTTATAAATAATGAAACTTTGCTGTCAAAAACGAGTTTACAAAAGATGCTCGAAATGCGACCCGTTTTCGACCTTATTAGAATTACCCGACGATAAAGACTTTTGAATATATTTTCAAGAGTTTCTGAAAAAATATCATTTATGTTCTTTACAATTTCGTTTTGCAAATCTTCAAGAGTCTTAAGGTTATTCATAAACACTCGATTTTTTAAAATCTCCACAAGAAAAAATCAAAAGGGCTTAAATCCGGGGTGCGGGGTGGCCAATTGATATCAAAACCTAGTCCTATTCATTTATTTCCGAAAGTTTGTTTAAGAAAGTCTCCAATTTCACAAGATCTATGGGCAGGGGCTCCGTTTTGTCGAAAAAAGATTTTTGATTGGTAAAAAATTGGCAATTTTTCCAAATACCCGTGTAAAATTTTTTCATATCGCAATGCGATTATTATTTTCGTAAATAATATATGTCCGATTACTCTTTTATGAGATAATGCGCACCATATTCCCACTTTTGCCGAATGCAAAGCCACCTCCAATGTCAAATGCGGTTTTTCCGAAGCTCATGTTCGGTAATTTTGTGAGTCACGTACCCGCGAAGATGAAACCAAGTTTCATCTGAGAATAAGATTTCTGTATCTGGTTTCCTTTCACAAAATGATAACTATCAATCACAAAAATCAACTCTTTTTGGCCCGTCTTCAGATTTTAGCGCTTGAACCACGCTAATCCGGTACGGTTTCATTCCGATTTCGCGCGCCGATCTCTGCATTGATGTTTTACTGATACCGCACTCGATTGCAAGTCTTCTTAAACACTTTGCCTGGCTTCTTTCAAAGTTTCGTTTAATTTCACTTACCTTTTTGGCAGTTAGGACCGTCTTTTTTCGGATGTGTTACAAATTATTTACCGCGCCGGTTTCTTCAAATTTTTTAATTAAAGCTGCTACTGATGTTTTGGCAGGGATGTTTACATCACCATAAGCATTTTTGAACTCTTTATGAGCACTGATTCTAAGCTTTCAAACTTATAAAATTTTTTATCGCAAAACCACGTTGTTCTTTATTCAACACCATTTTAAGAAATGCGGATTTTTGTCCGAATCTGTTATTTTGGCGCAATTTTTTTTTACCTTAATCATGGGAATATCTGAAAAATGTTTTTTTGTGAAATTTCATTTTGTTTACATTTTGTTTTGTTGAAATAATTAAGTTTAAAATCGTAGTGTTTTATAAGGTACACTCTGTACTTTCATTTAGTACAATTTTCAAGAAACTTCCTCAACTTTTATTTTTCATAAATTTGCTACAACTAGTTCTTTCAAAATTTTAATTGTTTTAATCTGTTTGAATTTGATTTTAATCACCAAATGAGTTCACATTTTACTTTAATCATTAGTTTTCAATGATGTTTTCTGATTGAGGGAGCGGAATACAATGTGCATAAATAAATCAATAAACTCTAAAGGAAGAGAGTGAGCAAGTGCATTTATCGATCTTGCAAGTGTTGAACAGTAAACAAATTTTGGTTCCGGGATCGCTGTTGTTAATGATTCGACAATCGCATCTGCAACATCATCAGTCCTCTTACGACATTCTGGGCACTGATTTATTCCAGAATGAAACTAATTTTTCGTTGTATTGATCACAGTAGTCACTGCGAAAATTCTCTGGCTTATTTTGCCATATTTTCATCTGTTTTTCGATTGTAGAAGCATCAAAAATGTTTTTTCCGTAAAAAGATGGTTCGATGCTTATAACATCAATGTCGAATTTTGTCATTTCTCTTCGCAAGCCATCCGAGAATGCAACTAATGCGTGTTTTTACATGCAGTAAGGCACGATTCCGGGAATGGTTAAGCGACCCAAAAGGCTCGCTACATTAATAATTCTCCCTTTACTTTTTCTCAAAAGTGGTAGAAATTTGCGCGTCACTTTTACCGCGCCATTTATTTTTATGTTGAATATATTCTCATACATTTCGTCGAATGTTGCCCACTCAATTTCACCGAGTTTCCCGATTCCAGCGTTGTTCACGATTCCCCATAGTTCATAACCATTTGCAACGAGATGATCGATTCGCTGATAAACGTTATCCATGTGTTCATCGCTAGTCACATTCAAAGCCACGATTTCAAACTCATCCTTATTTTCTACCTCTAATTTCAATCGCTGCGCTCCTTCGCCATCTGGAAATAGACACGCAGCGACCACTTTAAAACCATTTTTATTTAACGCTTTCGCGGTCAGATAACCGAAACCAGAATCGCATCCTGTGATAAGTACAATTTTATTCTTTGCGTTAATCTTAGGCAAATAAGAAGGCACGATGAAGCGATAGCAAACAAACGACGCCAAATGTCACAATGCGAACGCGACGAAGAACAAATTAGCTAAGAAAGCGAATTTGGCGTAATCGCTCAAGATAAGAAGCGATAGAATCGAAACTAAAAAAGCAAAGAAAGTTTTCACTTTCAAATTTATATTTTAGTTCCGCATCGAATGAGTTTAAATGAAGAAAAAGTGAATTTTAGCAAACCCGCATAGGCATTTATATGCCTACCGCAAAGGATACAAGTTTTAGGGGGAAGTGATTGGCACTAAAAGAACTTCACTTACTGCTTTGCCCCACAGTTTCGACTTTTATTGTGTTGTGTAAGTTTTGATTAA
>NCKU01001711.1:0-23542 GCA_003675995.1 Dinothrombium tinctorium
TAAATGTGTGTATCGCCTTTCAAAACGATTTACAATTTGATTAAAAATTAATATTTCGGTAAATGAAGTTAACAGCGAGAATAGGAGCGGTGAGGAAAAAAGGTAAAGCAAACGCTGGCTTTTTCGTGAGTGATTATCATCATTATTTATCCTCTCACTGCCTAAATTTTTGTCTTTGTAAGCGTGTTGTCTTCATTATCGGCGATGACATTTAAAACTTGATTCGAAATAAAGTCATCATTACCTTTCTCAATTAGCGTTGAACAAAAATGTTGACGATGAACTCTTCATACAATTTTTAGCGTAATACATCTGAATTATTATTTTAAAATAATTTTAATCAACTTTAATTATTCACCAATAGCGAAAAATTAAACTCACCAATTTTAGTTGCTTTTCAATCTCTTCTCTAAACGCAAGCTCGCTTCTAGCTTGTTCATCGCAAAATTCTTGCCCGAAAATGCTGTAGCCGCGCTGCGTTAAATGCTTTTGATGAGGTAAAGTTAAAAATTTGTCCAAAATTTGTTTCGATTCATTGCCTTTTAAATCGCTTTTGTCTAGATCAACTTGAAAATAGCGAGAATGATGATGAGAGCGTTTTGAGTTTCAAAATTAATTTTGTAAATAATTAAATAAAAATTAGAAGCGAATATTCACCTTTAGTGAATGCGGAGATGTTCCTTAAATCGAGCGCAGTTTCCGGCTTGCTTGAAAACTGCGACGAATTTGATTTCACGCTATTATTACATTTGGGAAACGATGTTTCGAAAACGTTTTGTTGACAGCGTTGAATCTGTGTTTTATTGAAGCGAAAGAGAGAAAGAGACACAGTGTAAGAGTATTAAATTAGATTGCAATTGTTGAGGGAATATACCGCAAGCGTAAAAAAAGCGATTGCAACGCAACATAGGCTAGCTGTCAAAAGTGGACCTCGTGATAAATGCGAATTCACTTCGATTTGTATTTCATAAATCGTTTTCGTTTAAAATCGGACACTATAAGAACAACTACACCCGCGCATCGCATCGGTCAGTTTTAAGCGTTTTTTTTTCTTTACATCGGAGAAAAACTCTATAAGAACGCATTGAATTGTAAAAGTCGTTCTCGACTTTAATTTGTAAATGTCGCGAGAAAGCGGAGAATGATTAAAGTTGGCATTTTGAGCGATCATAAATTAAGCTGCTGCTGCTGCTTTCTTTTCGAATGCAGCAAAAAAAGTAATGAACACTAAAATTAAAACGTGCGACATTTAATTAATGACAAGTGTTTTATGGCTTCGAAACGAAAACGTGATCAAGAAGAGATTTGAAAAGAGGAGTGAAACGATGCGTTCGCGTATAGATTTCAGTTTGTAAAAGAAACAAATGATATTCACTCATCCGTTACATTGCATTTCGATCTTCTTTTTTTTCCTTTCTTTCTTTCAAATGCCGGACTTGAAACAGACATTCCTTTTACGCGATCAGGTTATTAATTGAGGCAATCTATTTCTACACTCATAAGAAATAAATCAGAATACAAACACAAAGTAAGAAGATGTGTCACAATCTCTCCTCTCGCTTTTCGTGTCTCACCTCCGAATTGCTCCTCTCCGCGATCGAACTTCGATCTGAAATCGGGCTTAAATCTTTAATACTCGGTGACGATACGTCTGAAGTAAGCTGTTGCTTCTGTTCATCTTTTGTGCTTGACATCTGCGTGCTATCAATGCGTACACTGTTATTGTCGTCGTCCTCAGTGCCAATAACATCCACATCGACGTTGTCTTCCTCATTCGCCTCGTTGTTATCACTCTCCGATGAGGGTGTCGCTGCAACAGATGAGGAAACAATGTCTTGTATTAAATGACCAGAGCTTTGAAATTTCGACACAGGCTTAAACGCGGAAAAATGACGTTGAAATGAATTTTCATTCGCCGCTTGTGGACAATTTTTACCGCTGCTGTTGTTGAGTGAAATTTCTTTATTGAGATCGTCTTTAAGTAAACAAGGAATTTCCTTTTCTTTCGCAAAGCAGAGATCGGTCGTAATTCGATTCACGGGTGAGTCGAGCATTGGCCGATGCCACAATAGTCCGTTGTAAGGTAAATCTAACGCTGGCCGTTTACCAGGCCACATGAATTCAGCGAAATTTTGACGAAAGTCTGTTTGCGGCGGAGCGGTGAAAAGCTTTGTATAGGGCTGAGGCATAGTCGAAGCTGGATTAATGCTACTCGTTAGCGTCGGATAAGCTTTGTTCGGAAAAGGAACAATGGGATAGTAAGAGCTTTGAAGTGTGGGACTAGTTGATGAGGTCGCCTCCGCGAGATTCGTTGGTGTAATCGAATGCATCGTGTGCAGCTCAGGTGACTGTGAATCGCGCTTTTGCCGCTTGCTGAATTCGCCTTCACTGTTTTTCGACTGTTGCTGTTTCGAGAAGCTGTTTATGCATTTGACCATGTTTCTCTTTCGACTACCGCCGTTGAACATCGCTTTCACGTCCTCCCAAGCGTAGAGTACATCGTCGGGTGGATTGCCGTAAAGTTTGATGTGTCTTCGCCACGAGTTGAAATTAGCAGCGTCCGGCTGCACGTATTTCGATTCTGGAAGTCGGTGCGAGTGAAATATGAATTTGTTTGGCGAAAAGAAGAGATTACAGTAAAGACACTTGATGCATTTCGCCCTGTCGGATGTGAATCGAAAAATAAGCGACGAAGCGATGGCGCAAACGAACCTATACCTTGAACTGTTGTATCGCGAAGGAACGAAGCTGCCTTTTGAGCCCCAGGCGCATTGATGATACACGTCGAACGCGAAATTGTCGGGAAGCTTCGGCGGCGAGGTCTCCGCTAGAAACGATTTGCACAATCGTTCCGCTTCTCGTTTCGTGATCATTCCGCATCGCCGCGACGAGACCGGCATCGCACCCGCGCGACGTAGCAGCTCTAGTTGTACAGGTGTGCATTGTATGCAGCGAATGCCTAAAGCGACTCGCCTGTAAAGCGTTCGGAATATGTGTGATCAAACACGAGCTGAAAAATTAACTTTGTGTACCTGTTGTGTATTTCGTTGTAGCTGAATTGCTTCAACAAAGTGTTCGATATTTGGGCCAAACAAAGCCGCTCCTCGCCTTCCATCAGCAAGGCGATGATCGGCACTCCGCACAGCATCACAGTGCGTACTTCGTTGTTGCGTATAGGAATAGACGACAAACTCGCGCCGCTGTTATTCGACGCGTTCGATGCATTTAAACTCGTCGATATCTGCAAATACACGCGAAAGCGTTTCGCTTTATTTAAACGCAAACGAAACAAAACTTTAGATATTCGAAAAGGTAAAAAATGAGTGAAACAGTGTTTAAGTTTTGAGTACAAATAAATTTAAAAAAAAAGAAAAGAAAACGCGAAGCAAACTGAAACATTTTTTATTTAAATAGACGCTGAAAAAAGAATGAAATGAAATGAAACGAAAAGAAAAGAGAGCGAAATTTATTGCCCGCAAAATATCGCTTATTCTTAAATAGTAATCGCAGTGTACACTTCTTTTTAAGCACTTCACCATTGATCATTAATCTTGTTGCGAGCAAGAAACACCCTGCGTTTTTTCATTGTCTGACTAGTGTATTATACGCGATCGCGATCGGCGGTTCGCTGTACGATAATTTCGCGCAATTACAGAGGCGACGAGTAATAGCGCGTAGATCGAAAGAGCCGCGCGGTAACCACCAAAAAAAGAGCAATTGGATAATATCGGCGTCGATTATGAGGCTTTTGCGAGTCGATTTAATGATACGTTTGATTGTCACATTCGACAATTTTTGTATAAGTTTATTTCTCAATTATCGGTTTTCCGAAGCTGAGCCGCAGTGTTTCTTCCTATTTTCGAAAATGTGATCAAAACGCGGCTCGTTTTTGTTTCGCTGTTAAGTGTATACATTTCAAGCGTGCAAATAAAACGTGAGCACACGCTATATCACGTCATTAATGTAAGGAGAGAGAGAGAGAGAAAAAAATTATTAAACGTACACACATTGTAACTGTGAACAGCGCTTTTCGAGTGATCACCTCGAATACAGACGCACATAAATGCGGCGTGTAAAAGCTGTTAGGAAACACTGTTGAACAGTATCGGCTAAATTCATGAACGCTTTTCAGTGAACACTCGGCTCTCTCGTTTGTGAGAGATTGTTTAAAACAAAAAAATTGCGTTTACAATGTGTCTGTTCATTCGAAAGTAAGTTTAAGTATACTAAAGCACAGTTTACACGCTGCTTATCGATGTCGTTAATTAATTTTACGTCTTTTTAGCTTCGAAATAACTTTTTTCCTCTTGTTTTTAAATAACTCATTGTCTTTTGTATTAAATTTCTACACTTCATATATATAAACGAAGTGTACGCACATTGTTTGCATTATATATTTTTTTCGTATTCAAATTTCACACTGCAAACTTAAAAGCAATCTTTCGTCGCGTTACGTTTTTTTCGTTCGCTCATCGATTCTCGCCGTTTCTATATTATCTCTTTCTCTGTGTATGTGAACACTTGCTAGTTATTTTCGACTTAAAATAATTTCTTTGTGATAAGTAAATTTGAGCAATTCGATGGAAAACAAAAATTAACTTTGCATATATTTCGCGCGAATTGGGAAAAGAGAAGCGGAGGCGAAAACGACGGCGCTAAGTGTTAACTTTGTTACCGAAATAGTGAACAGTGATTTGATTTTCGAGTTGTAACACTTAATACATATTTATGACATTTTATTTATCTAATATTTAGGCTTCACTCTCTATCTGCTTGCGTTGTGGAAAAAAATTAAGCGAATGTTATTGTGAAGAAAGCGAAATTGAATGGCGATGTTGCATTGCGAGTTAATTAAGCGAATTTAATGTTAATGATATTAGTGCATTTCTACATATTTTTTGCGAAAAAAATAGTAGCATTTAAATAATTTGATCTAATAGTTGTTTTGGAAAAATGAATGACGAATCAATAGAGAGAGAGAGAAAAGAATTTTTCGTTTCATTTGCGAAAAGCGCATAAATAAATTTGTACGCATTTGCATCAATTCATTGCTTCAAATGTTTATCGCCATTAAATGCAAAAGCTTATTCTGTTTATACTTTTTCATTGATGTTTATTAATATTCAGATTTGATTAAAGTAAAGTTAATTTGTATTCAAACGATAGACGATTGTAACGTACGTACGTACGTACGTAAATCAGTCGAAACGCATTGCTGCGATTTTAATTGCAAACGTTTTATATTTAAGTGAATTTATTTAATGCTACTTCTTCGCAAAACGTCAACTTAAAAATTTTTTGTTCTTACGCACAACAAAAATGATGCAGTGAGCAAAATTAAAAGAAAATTTCTCAGGCTTTAATTATTTACACGTTCAATGCAAGCTAATGCGACCGAAATTACGATCAACTGGTGTACAATTAAATGTCTCCGTAATGGCAGTAATGGGCAATGTTAGCTAACCGCATCAGTAAAGTTTATCAGCGCGCTAGCTATTTGCGTGAAGCTGCTGCTCATTTCTAAAAAACTCTTTAATTACCATTTACCTAATTGTAAGCAAGAATCAAAATCTAAGCAACAAACTCGCATTTTTGATTGCATTCATTTTGTATCAACGCAAAATCAAAGCGGCAATCAACAATAGCGACACAGTTGCATTTCGCAAAACGCATGAGAAGCGATTTAAATTTACAAATGAATGAAAAAATTGTCCCGTAAAAAGCGCTGTAACATTGTCGAGTGGTTCGGTCGCGTGTCGCTAATGAGAAACGAATACAAGTTTCCGTTCTGAGCCCGGGCGTGTGTGTGTTTGTGTTGTCAAAAAACCGGGCGATTCACATTTCGAGTGTATCGCTGTTATGAGTTGTCGCTGTCCGAAAATTCTTAATGTTATCATTACTGCAAACATCGTTGGCTTGTGTTTCATTATAGGTCGCGACGATGCGTTCAAATGCCAGCTTTCTCTCTCTTTGCGCGCATTAATTGACCGCTCGTTTTACGCGAGCGTTCGCTTAATTCATGGGAACGCAGTGGTTTTTTTTTGAAAGCGGGAAAACAAAGCGTAAAATTAATGCCGAAATCGCTTCATTCAAAATCAAAGCGAGCGATGTCGAGCAGCAATAGCGGCGCGCAGTGCAGCAAAGGGTCTTTATAGGGGCAAACGTTTTGAGTTGTGTTGATTAAGCTTACGAAATAAAATCAAAATAAACGTTTTCAAAAAAAAGTTTTAAGAATGAGAAAAGAAGCGAAACTTACAGTGGTTACGTCGGACACCGGTGGAGGTGATTCTGCGATCATTGCTTCGTCCCGCGCGAAAATTTTTCAATTGCTATTTTGCAATATTTGCGAACAAAAGTTTCGCCTTGCCTTTCGCTCTTCTTGTTTGTAATGCGTGGGCGAATGAAACGGTGAGCAAAAGCGGAAAAGAGATGAAAGTTAAATGCGAAAATCTTAAACTAGACGCGCGTTTTCACGTGAGTGTGATTTAATTCCATCAACTGTTTGTATGTATATTTGTAATCATTTTCATGCGCATTCTGCCGAAGAACTAAATATGAACAGTGATTGGACGCTTTCAACAATCTATTATATTTTACTGTTGGTTACTTTGCTATTGATTCAAACCCAAAACGAAGAGACTTGCGCTCAATTATTTTTCTCACTCTTCTCTTCTCGCTCTCGCTCTCTCTTGCTCGCTCGCTCTCTCTCTCTCTCTCTCTTCTCATTCACTTTTTTTGTTGATAACTCAATCTTTGCGCTTTATTAAACTACAGTCACGGAGAAAATCGATAACTTAACTTAACAATTTTCATCGCATTATGTTCAGAAAGCAAATAACGCTTTTCACTGCTGCTTTTTCTCGCTCTTGTCTTTCGCTTGTAATCATTACCATTTTCGCTCGCACTGCATTCGCTCACAAAATGTAAGTTAGGCTTTTCTTTATCGCTAACTTCGCTTTGTTTTCTCCAAATTTTTAATTGTCAAAATTTTTTAAAGTTTTAGCGTTAAAAAAATTTCGAGTGAAAATAAAATAAAAAAACATTGTGATTACAACTTTTGTTAGCTCAAATATTTATATGAATGCATAAAATTAAATTTACTTTATTTGTGCGCGAATAAATTCGAGCGAAAAGCCGAGTTAATAAGAATAAATTGAAGCGTCAAATTTCGGAGAATAGAGGAAGAAGCGATTTAATACATTGCTCTCCGTTAGTTAGCCGCAAATGTATACACTATTATGCATTTACGAGCGAAAGTAAATCAGTTTTGATGACAATTTGTGTGCCACTAATAAGCATTTTGCCAACAAAAAAGAGCAAAGCGCTTTCTTGTTATCTATCTGCGAATCGAGAGAGAGAAGAGGAGAGGAAAGAAAAAAAGTTTGACACGGAACACACACACACACACACACACAGCCAAATGCCAGTGAATATTATTGCTCGTTAATCTGCGCTCATTTATAAGTCGCGCGCGTCGAAATCCCATCGCGCGAAAAGCGATACACCATTACTTTTATTTTTCTTCTTCCTCTTTTTCGTTCAAAAAGCAGTGCACTGCTAATTGGAAATCATGAGTGCTCCGTATACGCGGGTACAACCGAAAGTAAGTGTACCGCGCGTACACACACACTGCGTAAGGTAACTTTCCATATGTTTGCCACTTTTTCGCTTGAATACGTTTATATGGCAATTGTTATGGAAATGAATATATAAAGGCACCCATTTGAGAGTGAGAGAGAGGAGAGAGCGCGAGCAAAACGCGATTGAATACAATGCGTGTCGAATTTTGAAGGAGTGGGTCTTTGTGCATGCATATACGCTGTGTGCGTGGTGTATACGCGCGCGAAGACGCAGCGGGCCGAAGATAGATGATCCCAGTGCGCGAGTATTCCGCGTTTGATCATTTTTCGTGTAAACAATTATAATTGGTATCGAATAACACAAAGAGCGGAAGCAGCGAAGTCAATAAGTAAATCAATCGCATTAACAGTCCGCTTTTAACAACAGATTTGCGATCGCCATCCGACGAAAGCATGCGAATTGTGACCATTTTCGCATTTTACCCTTCATTTCCTAATTATACCTCGTGTTTTGCCTCCGCTTTCTATTTCGTCAATAATTTGGCGAGAAACAATGTAATAATGCAAAACGAAACCGAGCTCGCGTCTAGTATTGTGTTAAAACAGCGTAGCCAGCGAGATAAAGCTTGTTGTCAAGCGTTAGCCACGTAATTCGGCGACTAATTAAAGCTTCTCATCTTACAGATTAGTTTACTGTTTACATAACCGTAATTACAAATTATTTTCACAGTTACTTATTGTTAAATTCGCTTTTTAGTTGATTTCGCTAAGGGCGCAAAAAGTTAGCAAATTTTACACACTCTTCCTGATG
The DNA here is from genome assembly GCA_003675995.1 of Dinothrombium tinctorium. Taxonomy (NCBI): domain Eukaryota; kingdom Metazoa; phylum Arthropoda; class Arachnida; order Trombidiformes; family Trombidiidae; genus Dinothrombium; species Dinothrombium tinctorium. Next base: position 8,392 of record NCKU01001711.1, read on the forward strand.
TTAAGCAATTAAATCGCGTTTCTCTCGCTTTCACAGAGAGAAAAAGAGAAAATTGAAAGCGTTTTCAGTGTGAATTTTGTTTCGAAACAAAAAAAAGTAAATCAATGAATTGAAGCGAAGTAAATAAGAGCATTAGAATTTAGTCGCGAAAGTATCGATCAGTAATTATCTTTTGCGAATCGCTGTTTAAAAAAAACAAACTTTTTAGCAGATCGCTGACTTCCAGTATTTACACAGAGTATCAATGTTCCTCTCTTTTCATCCCTTTTGTTCGCCGAAAAAACAAGTCATTAATTTTGTTAAAAAGCAATTCGCTCGCTTTACTCAAATTGAAAACTTTTTTCTCTTCTTTGGCAGCGAGAGAAAGAAGGTAGAGGAAGAGCGAGAGCGAGAGAGAGAGAGAGAGAGAGATGCAAGAGAGAGGAAGAGCGTTAAGTTACAACAAGCACTCCTCCTTTGGGCTTGATTTTTACAAATTAACTTTAAAAATGTGTGTGCAAAACGACGAGGTGTGCGAATGAAACGAAGAGGAAGGAGAAGAGGAGCAGAAAAAAAGATGAGCAAAACAGTTAAATCTCAATTAACAAAGTTAATTGTTCGCAGCTTATTTAAAAATTTAGACTTTTTCCTCTCTACGTCGCTAACGGTGAGGCGAGCGCTCAATTTTATTGAAAGCTTTTTTTGTTTAAATGGGTGGGAAAATGCTTTTTTCACATCTATTCAATACGCGCTGTGTTTTGACGTAAAAAGATTTAATATTACTATTTTCTATGAACTCTGACCTCCGACCATAGGTTTTAAATTATATAATGGACTATAAATGTATGCAGTGAAGCACGGCATACGCTTGATTACCTTCGTTTAATGGAAAATATAGCCCAAAACGAGGCGGGTGCCTATCACGAACACATTTTTTTTGATCGAGAAGAAATATGCACCGATATGGGTCTTTTCTGAGCATATACAAATCACGGGGAAGACGATTTTAGCCTCTCGCTCTACCTTTCTCTCGCTTTCACTCTCTCTCTCTCGCTCGCTGCTTGAATATTAAAAGCCAATTTTTTTTACGAGTATCAAGAAGCAAACACTCGCGTTTCGATTTCGCTTTCTCATTTCTCTTTCTGCGATCAAACCGTCGATTGAGAAACGAAAAGCAAATATTTTTGCGAATTATAAATACGACTGAAAACGATGAAAATATGCCGTTTTCTCGTGAATACTTGTCATTTAATATTTTCGTTTTCGATTTGATCGTAAAAAAAATATCGCGCAATCGACTTTGCATTTTGTTTTCTTTACCATAATTTACTCTCATTCTTTTTTAGTTTTCGATTCATTTTCATTTTAATGTTTGAATTGATAAAAAAATTTTTGGAGAGAAATAGTGACAACCGAAGTGATAATCAGTAAGAAGTTTTACCAAAACTTCGTTTTTTTGTAATTATAAAATAGAGGCGAATTCATTTTTGATTCACAGCTTTTCAAAAACGTTACGTGATTTGTTTCATTAAAATTCTATCTGCCCTGAAAAAAGTATCAAAAAAAAAAATAAAATAAAAACATAGTGACTATCGTAGAACGCTTTCAGTATCCATAACTTACTCATTCTTTAATAGAACCGCCAACGCAATGATTGAAAATGAGTTTCTTTATTTCGCCGTAATTCGAATGAAAATTGCACAAACTCTTGAAAGCACGAAAAATTTCTAAGAACGAATTTTCACGTCCATTTTTAATTATTTATATTTAACTTTATTAAACATTTTTATATGAAATAATTCAACCTACGTTGAAGGAATCTTTTTTAGCTTTTAACGATTTTTATTTAATTTATTTTTTGGTTTAGTAAGTTTTCTAGCAACTTTCTAAGAAAAATGAAAAAGTTTAAAGAAAATAAGTTTAATTTAAATTTTTCTGAATCATTTTATCACTTAAAAATAATATTTTCGCATGATTTTAACGATTTTCTCGATGGTTTAATTAGTGAAAAATTTAAAAAGTTGTCTTATTGTAACATTATTTTAACTTCACATTGTGATCACCTTATTTTATTTATCATTTATGATAGTAATTTCAACTTTTCACTTTGAAATTTTTTCTGATTTATTTGTCGACTTGTGATCGCTCAATTCTTTATCTACGTAGTTGAACACTTAATCACATAAACTTTTTCACGAGAGTATTTTTCATTTGAATTTTAAAACCTTCGAACGAGTTTCATTTTAAATTGTTTTCGATGCTTGTGCTGAAAAGAATTTCAATTTTTTTCAGTTTAATCATTTTGTTTTGAGAATGAATTTATTTAATAGAAAGCAACGTTTTTAATCTTTTTTTATATTTAAAAAAGGTAAGCACAATTTTTATTTGCGATTGATATTCTTTAAACAAAAAACACGAACTAAGTGAGAGAAAGCCAATGTTTTGATCAAACAAAACGACGATTGAGAAAATTTTTCTTTTTTGCATACGCAAAGCAACAAAAGGTGACTTCATTTAAATATTGGCAAAATAAATTTAGCAAAGCGTAATTACAAGTAAAAAAGAAAAGAGAAAAGTTGCAGTTTAATCTAAACTCGATGCAACGTAGCGAATTAAATCGCGATTCGGGTATTATTGTGCGCTTATTCAGGCCTAAAATGGTAAACGATATGAATTTTATTAAGTTTAATATGGCGATTGAAAAAAAGCAGAAGAAAAGAGAGGATCGAAAAGAAGCGAAATACTCGAGATTTCGGTTTTGCTCTCTCTCTCTCTCTCTCTCTCTCTCTCTCTCTCTCTCTTCTCTCTCGCTGAGGTTCGCAGCTTTGCTTAGAAATTTGATCAATTCAATTTGCGGGCAAAGTTAATCCTCATTATTGGATTATCTCCATCGAAGCTGAAACACCGCGAATACGGTTCGCTTCTTTTGCTTTATATTCCTTTCGCTCGCAGCGCAAAATCGACTTATTCGATATTACATATCATCTAAAACTTATAGCTCAACGCAAATCTCGCAGTGTTTCAATGTTTCTAAAAAAAGCGATTCAGATTTGAGAAAATAGATTTAAAGTTAGCGAAACGCGTTTTATAATTCAACGAAAATGATAATACGAATTAAATATTAAAACTTAAATTTGAAATTTTAATTTCGCTCAATCGGCGTCATTTGTTATTTCTTTAAATACCAGCGATTCAACGCTAGATTTACACGAAGCGCTTGTTTTCATTTTACACAAGCTTGCGAACAGTGAGTTTTCATTAAATATAATACGCCATTTGTAGATAATGTGTAAGCGTTAAAGCTGACAAAGCGTCTCAATGAATAGAAAAATACACGCGAGCAAATTTCGCTTTCGGACGAAAGTGCGGTGAGCGTAAATCCGCGAAAAATACGCGAAACGATCAGTTAAACGATTGTGTGACGACTTTTTGAGCTGTTCGCTCGCTTTGAATCGTCGAAAGCGCTGTTAAAGTAAGGAAGAAGAAGCAGGTGTTTACTCTTGTATAAACTGTTATTACATAACTCGTAAATCCGGCCTCAAGATGTGTTCTCCTCTCCACAATCTCGTTACGCACTTAATTTAAGTCTCTTCCTCTTCGTTTCGCTCTTTTCTTTCGCCGCAATAAAAGCGATCATAATTTTGCCTCTGCTTTCGCTGTGTGCTGTGTCTGCATGCCTGCGAGAACGCTTCTCTTCTCTTCTCCAGAATTGTATCTTCTCATCTTCAAGCATCCGTCTCATCATCACTTTTCTAGTTAACAAATTTCTCGACTAACGTATTCACCATCTCTTAAATTGAACACTTGTTCTTCGTTTTGTGTCTACATACAATTTTTCTTATCTCCCGCATTTGCATAGAAAATGTTTTCGCATTTTAGACAAATGCATTTTCTCACTTTCAACCGCTCTCGATTCGATAAGCTTCATACCGAGAGCACATCTGTAAAAGTAACTTCAATAACCCACAAACTGTGCACAAAGAATTGGCAATTTAATGAAAGCGTACGCACAAAAAGAGAAGAGAGAGAGAAAGAGAGAGAAAGATATGATACACGTAATCACAGCAGTGAAAGAATTGTGTGCTTACAATGAAACATATAGAGCATAAGCCTTCACTTGCTTACGTAAGCGTTTATTACATTGAGGGCAATAATTTTTACATAACTGCACAGATACATACATAAAATTAACGCTGAGCTTGTCCGCTAAGTGCTTCTCGAGGATAACAGGATTATCCTGCATTATTTTCGAAAACACGATCGGATTAGATCACTATTCATATAGGCGATTCGCTAGTGGTTCGCATTAATCTTTTCTTCAAAATTGCAAATCATCTCAACAGTGGATAACTCCGCTTCAAAGCTTATAATAAATCTACTCAAAAAAGTAATTAAAAAAGTGTTCGCTTTGCGCTTAAGAAAGCGAAACTCAATCGATGAAAATAGGCTGAGTTTAGCGTTTTTTTTTTATCAAGAGAATTTAGCAAAGCGTGCAAAACTCGAAGAATACGCAGTACAGATTCAGTTTTTAAAATGGACAAGAAGTTCGGATTTGTTTCGAGAAGCAGCGAAAACAAAGTGAAGCGAAAATAAATCAACGCGTGAAAGTTCAATTTTAAATTTTGCGATTTCTTTTCTAGATTTATGTTAAATTAAACTTTCTTCGCAAAAGAAAAAAGTAAAACAGAGAAATAAATCCTTGTTTAGTTTAAAATAGCTTCAATTAATCACGAGACAAAAGCGAAAGTAAGCGTAGAACAGAGAGAAAGAGAGAGAAAGAGAGAGAGAGGGAGAGAGAGGAGCGAATTGCAATTGGATTGCGGGAGAATAAAATAAAATAAAAAATAACAAATGCTAAACAAATGCATCTTCAGGTCCAGCTGAAAATCGAAACGCAATGTATCGGATGAATGCTTCTCATTTGTCAGCTTTCAAAACTTCACTTCGCCAGAGGAATAATCGATTTAAACAGTGTCATACACTTTGAAATTTAATCTAATACATCAAGTGTTATTCGAGCTTAAATTAGTTTTATTTGATTAAGTTTCTTGTTTAAAAAAAACAATAACACAAAATGCGATTAAAACGATGGAGAGGTAGAGAGTGAGAGATGCTTTTTTTCTTATTTAAGAAGAAAAGTGTTGACTTTTTAAGCTGTACAGAAGAAAAAAGCAGAGGAAACAATATAATTTGTTAATTCAAACAAACGCGTGAATTAATCTTTGCGTAACTTTTCTTAATTTAATGCGTGTTTGTTTTGCGAAATGAATTTCTAGCAAAAGTTTAGCTAAATAATGGAAGCTCACTGTAATGATGATGAAGTTTGCTCAAGCTACGCTCCACTCGTAGCTTGCTTCAATTAATTCATTATAAATTACTTCATTGAATTCGATTTTTCTTCTCTCTCTCTCTCTCTTTCTCTCGCTCTTTTCTCTTATTTCGACATTCGCCAAAAGTTTCATTTGCTAAAATCAAACTTTAAATATTCATTAAAAACAGCTGAAAGCAATTTAACATTGAATTTCATGATAAACTTCTTCTTGATTCGCTTTACAAAATACAAACGCGATGTAAGATAAAAAAGGCAACTTTAATTTACTAATTAAATTCACATGCTATTTCGATTGTAAAGCGATACCTCGCAGACTTTTTTAATATAGTTTCGCAATTTGTTTGTGTGTTACTCTCTGATTGATGTCTAATTAATCAAAACGGCGTATCAGTTGTCAACCTATAATTAAGAAAGTCTTCGCCGGTTGAGCGAAACAAAGCGTTCGATGCGCTTTAAGCATGACGCATTTAAATTTTAAAGCTTAAAAAATTTGTTAATTTGTTTACATCGGCACTCCATTTCAGCTGTATAAAGATGCATTAAATCACATTGAATAAAGGTACACTCTGCTTAGCAATTAGCGGTTACTCTTTTGTCGAAATTCTTGCGACCGTAAAGTAATCAAAATAGCAAAACTCGCGAGCTTTTAAGTTAACGGCGAAACATTTTTCAAAGTAATTAAATGTACGCAAAATTTCTCAACAAAAAATGTTTTCTAATTGAGATCGAATTAAACGCATTTTTATATGCTTAAAAAAGAATTTTGAAAAGTTGATTTACTTAACGAGAAGCAAATTACAGTTTTTGCTTCGCTTCGAACGATGTCTATTCATTTATTTTGTTTTTACACGGAAAAGCTTTCAAAAATTTTGAACATTAATATTCTCAATGCTCTGATGTTGATAAAGTAACTTTTGAAGATCGCTCTTTCGTTAATGCAGCGCAGAGTAAACAAAATGCTTAGAAAATCGAGCGAATCTCTTTATTAAATTTTTATTGCTATTCATTAATTTTTATTTGAATTTAATTAAATTGAATGAGATGTTTTTGAGCCTTTATTCGTTCTTTACAAGTACGAAATTTAACGATTTATGTTGCAAATCAGCGCGATTAATAAGTCATGCGAGTTTTGATTTAATGAGTTCATTTGCTATTGTCTATACAAGGAAGATAGTTTTTAAGAATTTAAGTTCTCTTTTAGGTTTTTGAAGAATAAATTTTAAAATGATGCATTTGAACGCTGAATTAATCATCATAATTTTTAATTTGAAATTACCTCAGAAATTGTTGTTGAGATTGTTGTTAATAGAAAAAATCAATTTGAATATGCTGAAAAACAGAAAATGTGAATTATTAATTGAAGAAGAGGGTGAGATTATTTTGAAATAATAAATCTTTTTACTATTACTTTACAAATCAAACATTATTCTTTCGAATTAACTTCACGCATAAAGCGAAATGTTTACATTTCATCGAGTATACTTATTTACAATACTATGCATAACAAAATGTGCACTAATTTGCATAATTACTAATTAAGTCCGACTTTTTTTCACTGTCCATACAAATAAATTAAAACGTTTTCAACGTTTTCCAATGTAAATAGAACTTATTTGCAGCTAATTGTGTAAATATACGTAATTCGAAAATGAAATTGTTATGCATTATTTTCATAGAAAAGTAAATTTCTTTCACTTCTTTTCGATTTTGCTTTTATTTTCGACCAAAATTAAATCGTAACACGGAGTGCAATTTAAACATTTTAATGAACTTTTAATTTATGATAATTTATTTTCATTCAAAAGTGGAAGCGTAGAAGAAGAGTGAGAGAGAAAAAAAAGTTTTAACAAGCGAAACATACGCTTAACGAGAAAAATTTTAATTTTCAAATTGATGTTAAATAGTGAAAATAAAAAAGAAAAAAAAGAAAGGCGACATTTTCAATTTCAATTTCACTTCTTTACACTTAATTTGTGCTCATATTTATGAATAGAATAAAAGTAAAAATAAGATTAGATTTGTAATAAAAAAATTTTTCCTTCTTTTCTTTTCAAACTTTTTTTCATGTATTTTGTCGAGAAAAGTAAAAGTGCGGCATTCATGCGATGGATAAATAGAAAGTACACATAAAAGGTGTATAAATATAATTTTTTTGTTATTCTTTTCTGAAGCGAATGAAGAAAAGAGGAGAGAGAGAGAGAGAGCGAGAGCGAGAGAAGTGATGATGTTTGCTTGAACATTTTGAAAAACGCAAGTCGGACGCGAAACTTAGCGTACAAGAGGATGAATTAAGTATTTACTTTTTCTCAGCTTTTTAAAGTTAAAAAGAAGTGATAAAATTATGAAAAAAAGTCAATTTAAGACGAGAAAAAATAAACATTTAATTTATTAAAATAAACAAGTCAAATAAAGAAAAAAAAACCGCCGGCATTTTATCACTCGAAGAGATGAAGAGGTGAAAAGCAAAAATTTGCGTTCGCTTTCGTTTAGCATTTCCAGAAGCGAATGGAATAAATTAAGCGAAACAAAAGTGAATCGTTTCGAGTATTTTGAAAAGCATTCGGCATTTTAAAATAATGAGAAAAGAGTTTCGAAACGCCGAAATTACGAGTTTCCTTTAAAGTCACTTCACTGCAGCACAAAGCGTTGCAGTGAAGTGACTTTAAAGGCTGCGAAAGAAGCGCAATGCACGCAACGAGCGCTTTGCAGAAGCTTTTTCAACTTTGCTAACTAAAGCGAAAGCCAATGGTTAAAGGCCCATTGATTGTCGACACTCACAACGCAATAACACTAATTTAATTGCGAAAATAATTAGACGAATACACACGGAAACAAACTATTTTCGTAAATAACAGTAAAGAGCATTCGAAAATACGCGTTATAACCGTGGTCAGAGTTTGTATTTAATGGAATTTGTTCGACAAAAGTTTATACGACCCTCGAGACGTGAAAGTAAGAGAGTAGTGGGCACCGTTGGCGCAGTAAGAGAGCGCGGCGAGTGGAATGAGGCCCGAAATGGCGATGCTCAACGTTTTCTCGGGCTTCGCGAAAAATCTAGAAATAAATAAGATAAAGAGGTTTGTGCAAACAAAAGTTACGTAAAAGAGATAACAAAGCGAAGTTTTATAGCTTAGGTTAACAGTGGACAGCAGTTACTTTGGTACCGTCGGCAGTGTGAAGAGCGCGAATGGTCAGCGCACACATAGCGGCTATTCAGAGGGGATTTCGCTTGGTCCGAAATGCAATCAATTACCGAAATGTAAAAGCTTTTAACTTAATTAATGACAGTGAAAAGGAAAAGCATAAATATTATCGAGGCAAGTAATGGATACAACTTTATTATCTAACATTTGCGCGCTCCTTATGTCTAATTATTTTTTTACACAACTACACGCTTTGTAATTAATTTGATCGTGAAGCAGCCGCGAGTAAAGCGCAGCGAACTGTACCTTGTCGGCTTACTTGCGCATATAAAATTCTCGCCAGCAAATTTAACTGATGCATGGGTTTGAAAATTAATTTTCAAGTGGACCATACTTTTGCGCCATAAGTGGTGTGAGTGTATTTCGATTCGGTTACATTCGGGCAGATGTTTACCGTGCGTTTCGTTTCGCGTTCGCCGAAAAAGCTTAATGCAGTTCACCAGTTTCGAATTATTGTGTCGTGTTTTTTAAAATGCGAATATGGGAGAAAAATTTCTCCTCACTCACTCTTTCATTTCTTTTCTAATGAATAATGAATAAAGAGTAAATAAAAGAAGTGTGAATAACAGCTGTAAAGCGGAGCATATTTAATTTATTGTTTACTTATACTTGAATTACTATTTAAAATTGAAACTTCGCTCCGAATATTCACACCCATCGATGCGACACAACTGATCAAATTTTGTAACAATTGCCCGCTCGCGTTCGCTCGATAAGAGTAATTTTGAGTCACGACCCAAATCTTTGCAAAAGCGTTGCGATTTGCTTTCACATATGAAAAAAAGAAGAGAAAAAAACCATTGCGCTGTTTATTATTTATTAAACTGTTTTTCAAACGCGATTCATTTTGAACGCATTTATATAAAACACAATGAAATTCAATTGAAATGTCGATAGAATTTTTCGCTTCACTCGAAAAAAAGTAGGCACGTGTCGCGTGCTCATTGTGCACGAATGTAATAAAGTGAAACCGATAAATCGTTGCTTTTCAACGAATGCATAAAGCATTAACAGCGGAGCGAAACAAATTGGGAGCTTCATTTTCGCTGCGACTGTTGACTTCTCGCTTTTTCTTCACCTATAAAAATTTATGAAGAAAAGAATTGAACGAATGAAGGAAGATTCACGCTACGATTAATGCGAATAGCGAACAATGTAAATTCAATTATAGTGAAGTTTGCGAAATTTGTTTAAACTTGATTTTGAAAAAAGCAAAATTTATGAATTTAATTTTTTTCTCTCTCTCTCTCTCTTGGAGCAAAGAAACGTCGTTAAAGTTTGAATTTTGCGCATCGAAAACAATGTGTAAATTGAATTTTCGTTACACGAATTATATTAATGTGAACAACGCTGAAAATTTTATTTCGAACGTTGATTTTATTTTCGCTTTTCTCGGCAAAAGCGAAACCAAATGCTAAAATCGCGCTTTCACCGTTATCAATTCGGGCGTAAATTGTTTTTTATTAACTTTCGAAAATCGAATTTAAATACGAATTGAAAGTAAATGTGGCTGCTCTCGTATTCAATTCGATTACTCGCGGTCGAATTGATCGCTTGTGTTGAAATAACGCAATTTAGTTATTCGCTTTTATTTTGTTCACAAACACGAGGTAACCTTAATTGCGATCACGACATTGGCGAAAAAGCGTGTAGCGAGCGCATATAATGTGTACACACGTCTGCAATCGCAAACAATTTTGTTAATTACGAATACATCATCGATCGAATTCGTGATCGCTATTCATTAAAGTTTGATCAGTGAAGTAAAATTAGATGAACGCAGAAAATAAAAAAAGGTGAAAAGTTTTGCTATTTTGCCATCTTCTCGATCAATGTAATTGAAAATGTTTCGTTTCGTTTCATTTCGAATTAATTAGTTTGTTCCATTCGCGAGAATTGATATCAGACTTTGTGTAAACGAATCTTTTCTTTTTCTTTCGAATTGAATTTAATTTAAAATTCATTCCACTGTTAAAAAAGAATTCAGACTGAACACAAGTATCGGCAATATAAAAGTGACTAGACGCGAAATACAGAAGCGAATCGATTCTGCTATTTATAGGCGAGACTGTATTTGAAGCCAAAGATGATTTATAATTATTTTGTGTTCAGATTTGATTCATTCGAAAGATTGAGTTTGCAATGCAAAATTGCTTTTACGCATTCAATTGCTAACAAAAGCGAAACAAAGAAGAAAAAAAGCTGAAAGGCATAAATTTCGAGTGTGTATAGTATATGCGACTCGTGCATAGAGCAGAATTTGAATGCACAATGAGCGTCGTAAACAGCGATGGATGCAAATCAGGCGCGTTTCGCTCTTTTTTTTGTTTACAAATGTCTCAATAGTGTTTTACAAGTGTTAAAATTTATTATTATTACTATTATTATTATGAAATGTGAAATAAACCCACGAGTGGTAATATTTCGATTTCAACGCAAACATTCGCTAAAGTCTGTTACAAAAGCGTTCTTCCAACAATCAGTGTCTAGAGTTGGACACAAAATAACTTTTATAACTGCAACTGTTTACACAAGCCGTCAGACGAGAGCCAAATTTTTTTAACAAAAGCAAACAATATTATGTTCGGTCAATATCGAGTAACTCTTGAATTAATTAAAAATTTTTCACTTTCTTAGCTCGCGCAACAAAATTTTGCCGACTTTTCTGTTCTTTTTTACTTGCCGTTTAATCAAAGCTCTTATTCAATTTTAAATTATCATGAAAATGTTTTCATAATTTTTCATTTTCTTAGAATTCAATAATTGTTAGCTAAATAGACAAGCTCAATTCTTATTTCCTAAGCTTAATGTAGTTGAATCGAATTCACTCTATTATTAATTTCCATAGCAAGCAACTGTTTCATTTCTTATATTTATACCAGCATTAGCTTTTGAATCGATTGATTTTGTAGGTAAAACAGAATATTCTGATTTCGATAGCCTCGATTCTTTCGACTGTTTTATTAGCTCTTGTAAGTTATTATTTTATTGTTAGTTATACAGTACACAAACAAAATTTTGCTTTTGCAAACATAAACCGAAGTATTTAGAGTTTCTTATAAACATAATTATTCGATTACAAGTAACTCTATTTTTGAGCTCGATTTCGCCTAAAAAAAGTTGAACCTATAAGTTGTCTCTGAATTTCAAAAACAGCTTTTTGAAAAAGAGGTCGAGGAAGTTTCAATTTCATATATTCAAAAAAGGAAAAAAAAAATACTTTCAAAGTATGAATTGAATTTTCAAAAATAAACTGAAATAAAAATGAAAATTTCACTCTATATTACGCAAAGAATTCTATGGATCAAAATATTTATATTTATACATTTATTATTAATAAAATAACTTTCTATTAAAAAAAAATTAAAAACAAATTCTTTAATTACAATATTCTAATTCAGCTTTGTTGCGTGTAATTGTTTTCGATGAAATTTTATTTAATACGTGAAATGTGATTAAATAGTCTAAATAGAGTGTAAAAAAATTAAATGAAATTGAAAGCTCATATTTATTTGCATTTTGTTTAAAAAAAGAAATTAAAATTGAATTTTTATTTTAGGAAAAATGATAAAGTTTGAAAAAATATTCATCCTTCGGTTAGTTCTTATTCTTCGTCTCGTCTTCGAAAAGCTGAACAATGAACTCATTTATAGTTAGAATCGGTCACATTAGCATTACATACGTGGCGTTTCTCTTAAAATAACGCCGTTCGTGTAAAAGTGTAATGATAAAATCGAAAATGAAACGCAATCGTTAGCGGCGTCATTGTTAAAGCTATGGTGAGAATAGTTGACGCGCGCATAGGGTCATATAATCGAGAATGAAGCCGCTTTTCCATACCACAAGGGGTTTTACACAACGCTTTATATATTCGCTTATTACGCGTATGAAAGGGTGTTTCGCCATTAATGATTAATGATAGCGAAGCGAAGTAAAACTGAAACCAAATCATAGCTTTGCAAGCTTAACTTGAACGATAACATTTCATTTTGTAAATTAATAATTTCACCTTTTTAAAATTTATATTTACATCAAGTTAATTTTTTGTTTGATTAAGTTATCTTCTGTTCGAAATCAATTAAGAGTTTTTATTGTTTTTTTAATTTGCTTAAGTTTGTCGAATTTATAAAGAAAAATTTCTCATTTTGTCTCAAAAAACTCAAACGCCGTCATAGTTAAGAAAGGCAATTCATTGTGCACTAACGGAGACAAGAAAGAAGTTTTCTACAACTTAAAGAATACTTCACTGCATTGCACAAAACGTCACAATGGACATGCTTGATTTTGATTTATTTATTTAAATAAAAACGTGCTTTCAAAGCGGTGTTTTATTTGATTCATTTTTGTGTCAATATCCCACTTCTCGCATACGACGAAAATTAAATTCATCGAAATACGTGCGAATAATGAAATCAATCGTCAATAAAATTCGCGTAATGTCAGCGTCGAGCTGTAAAAAATGGTCAAAAAAGTGGCAAATAGAGAAAACCATCAAACGAAAAACTGTAAATCGTCGAAAATAGTGACCTCGAATCATCAAAACAGATAAAAATGTAAGTGAGTTCCATTCTTATCTTGTTTACACATTTATTGTAATGTTGACTTAAAATATTATCATCAAAAATAAGTTAAAATAATACACGATTTGCGTTAAGCTTAGTGAATTGCTGTAGAGTTCGCTTTTTGCTGTGAGAAACTTTTTTTTCTGTCTCCAGTAGTACTAGGCGAGATTTATTTCGAAGTTTTTTTTTCAAATAATCGATTGTAACTCATTCAGCTTTGGGCTGTTGAAAATCATATCAAATATTGAATGCTTCAAGTGAAATATTTACTTTTTTAGATTTATAAACGCAAAGAATAATTCAAATGTATATGCGTTCAAGTTTATTTTGACGATTATCACACGAGTTTCAATTTTCATCGGGCTTTTAGCTCATATTTTGCTTATTTATATATGACGAGAATTAACGAAATGCCAACATATGTTTAAAATTCAAAGCGTAACTCGTAATTATCACCTTTTGCCGTGAAGTGACGACAATTTCGATTATCGTTCGAGTACACTTCGCGTTAAAGCGAGCATTAAATTAAAATTGAGAATTCAAAGCACGTGCGAAGAAGCATTAATAGTCGATAACGCGAGCAAATAACTTTCAAACGACAATTAGCCCTTTTTTTTAATTTCTTAATTAACATAAGCCATCAACTGCTGCTCAATAGCACTAAACGAGTGATTGCGCATTAAAAGTTGATTGCGAACTAATTTTGTTTTCCATTGAAACGGATTCACGCGTAAACAATTTGCCTTCATCTTGAATTTTGGTTTCAATTTCAAAATATTTTCCACTGTTTTAGTTCGAGACAATTGGCGGCAAGTGAATGCAGCTAGTTCGCTAGATCATCTCCGCACTCGTAGACGAATAATTTCACGCTGTCACATAAAACGCTCGTCACGTTTTTAATACTAAACTTTACGATTTTGATTCCACCCCAAAAAAGCAATCAGCTAATAATTAAGCGACATTTTAATTACATTTTCTCGCTGTTAAACAATAATAACATTAAACACGAAAAACGAATGATCGCTTTTCTTTTATTTCGCTTTTAATTTACCGCTCCGCTCCGCAAAGCGTGCATCAAATCGCTTTACGTGCAAATTCACGCACTGCATCGCACATTTCGTACGAGTCCAACTTAGAATATTGACTAATAACGATCGTATAATCGAATTTAGGTCTCATATTTCATATTTGATGCTTAATTGTCATGACCTGAATGAAGCTTCGATATAGTTAATCACTTAAATTACACACCGCAGTTTTCTTCTTCTTCTGTCATAATTAAGTCTGTCAAAAAAAGGAAAGATTTATGAAAATATTATTCTCGGTGAAGTTCTTACAAGTAGAATAACAAATAGAAAAACAAAAATGTTTTAATGTCGCTCTATAAAAATTTTCTTTGTCTAAAATTTTAATTTCTAGTCAGATATATTCGTGTTTTCGACGAATAAAACAATGGCGATGCCATGGTTTCGAAAATGTCAAAGCAAAATCGCTGAATGAATAAAAATTTTCTATCGAAATTCGAAATCAAATCGAAAACAAATCGACACTTTTGAATATTACAAATCACTTTTGAATATTTTAAGTCAGCAGTAACTTGATATGAAAAAAAATTTATTTTAAACAAATTAAAAGTGTTCTTACTTTTTTTCATACGTAGATTAACGTTTTATATCATGCGGCACGAATGAGTACCGTTTAAACCGAATCGAATTACACGATAAACATCTGTGAATTTATTCGTATCGCATTAAGAGAAAGTAAAGATTGCTACGTATGGCGTGCTGTGGAATGAAGTTGAATGAAAAAGTACTCGCTAGAATAATTATCTTGATTCTACTTTCATTTACAGGTTTGAAACTTTTGAAATTTAGAATTTGTAATCATTTTTCCATTTTTTTCTCATTTTCATATTTTTCATCTCTACAAAATTTCTATGCGAGTTTTCACTTACTGTTTATTAAATCTAAAAACTTAAAATGCAATTTTATATTTGCACATTTATATAATCGAAAATTTGTTTTGAAAATATTACAGCAATCAAAACTCAAATTGATTTATCATATTGCGTTGGA